>CM050426.1:11217895-11227335 GCA_027564155.1 Gymnocypris eckloni scoliostomus | reverse complement strand
AATATATACAAAAATAAATATATTACTTATATTAGCGGTGAATGTCACCCGATCACGTCAAACGTCATACGCTCACTGTGAACAAATGCTTTCATTTCGGACCATCTCCAAAAAGACATAAAATGTAAACAAATGATTTACAAATTTAACATGCGTTTATCAAAGTATAAAACACAATTAGTGCTCTTGAGATGTAAAACTGAGGCGGGTCTAGATCCGGACTTTGAGAAGCACTAGGTTAGGGTGAATAATACGTTTAATAAAAATTATAATTTACACTCAATGCGTTATTATTGCACACTGACTAATACTGTAATGTACAATACTGAGGTGAATATATTTGCCACTATATATATATATAAAGTATATAGTATAAATATAAAAATACTGATATTTTCACTCTGCCTTACAGAAATGATTCTATCAAGAACAGGATCATGCTGTTTTTACTGAAACCAAAACTCACTGTAATCTGTGATTGATGATCAACTGATAATTGTAGGGTTTAACCATCACGACATCTCTCTCTGCTGACCTGTATTCAGATTCAAGTTATACCCTGTATAACTTATTATGTGACAAATAAAGAAACCTTGATTTCTGAAAGAAATCTACAACGTGATTCATAGGTTAATATAAACCTGCCTCCAAATTAGTCCTTCCAAAAACTCTTCTCCATCTTTGAGAGTGCCCCTAAAGTCAAAAGCTTGAATTATGTAATATACAGCTTTATGGATTCAGCTTTGGCTAAATTACAGAGCAGAGGACTCAATGAGCAGCTTAATTACAAACTAGCAGACAGTTCTCGTGTCTTGCGTGCTTCATCTGAGATACACGGCAAACGAGGATAAACACAAACCCTGTGAGAGTCCTGCAAACACATCACATCTACTCTACAGAAACCAAAGCCTTCTATATGTCCCGTTCATTGAAAAACACTGTCTACAAGTAACGTTTCATCAATCAGCGCCTGATGCGAACCACAATGCCACATATGAAGAGTGGAGTACACACCGCTGAATATGTGAAGTGGTCTGTAATTAGTCCGTCTGATCTAGATTGAATGTAAAACGTTTGCAAATGTTACAGGGATTATTTAGATTATCACAGATTTGATGTGACACTCTCATTCAGTAAACATGCATACAGAAAAACAATCTGTGTACAAACAAATCATGAGATGAAATGTAGATTATATGAGAATGCGTTTTGAGAGTGGTGTATGTTTGAGTGACTAACCACTGTAAAGGAAAGTCATTATATGGAGATGGTTTGGGCATGTTTTATACTAAAGACTATCCTCGTTTAGTTTAGTATACGTTCATTTAGTACTCCAAATGCATCAACATTAGAATGAGGTTAAGAACTAATTCATGTGTGTACAAAAGCAAACTAACCCATGCAATTATTCATGAAAGCATTCATTTAATCAAAAATATAGGTCTTTATTGCTTTGACTGGGATTCTGTTATTTCTCTGTCATTGCTCAGCTAAACAGTCAAAGCCCTTACCCTACATGATGAAGAAGAAGGAGTTTTCCTCTTGCCCTAGATAGGGGTCATCAAACCATGTGCTATGACAATCAGTAAATATATTAATTAATTTTCGTATTAACCCTTGTGCAACCTTTTGGACATTTTTGTCCTGTTCGGTTTAGTTTCTTTGATCATTTTACCTGTGTTATTGCTAGCTGCATACATTTTGGCACAGGTGTGTATTTTTATTGTAATTGTAATATTCTACCCACATTTGCTTCAATAAATCAGCTTTGCACTAGATACACAAACTACAGTAGTTCCTCTCGGGACCTTAAGGATAAAAACGTCCTCATTGAAACCCATTAAAACTTATATTTTTAATCGCAGTGACGTTTAACTGTAAAATTATGACATTTGTGTTAATAGGTTTTCATTATGTTGGCAAGGCTTCAAAGTTTAAGTTTTACCAGATGGTAAACTTTGGCCTATAAAGCTAATTTCAGCTATAAACCTATAAATATATATATGACCTATAAAGCTAATTCTGGCTTTATTCCTGTGTTCTGCTTATTATAATGCAGCTATAATTGTGTGTGTGTGTGTGTTGGTGTGGATGTCAGAGTGTAGTTAGTGCATGTGTGTGTGTGTGTTCTTGTAATATTTGAGAGATAAACTCTACTGTAAATCATAAACTCAAGCACTGTGTCACCAGAGGAGTTTTGCTGCATCTAATGGAGAAAATGTGGTGCTGCACCCAAACAATATCTTACTAAAAGCTCATTTTTTGAGATATCAACCTCAAATTTGGAACAAAGCTTGTTTAGATTAATGGCTCTGGTTTTCTAGCTGGTTTAGAGATGTATATTTATATTTTACATAAAATATTGTTCATAAATAATTTTTATAAACTTAAACCTGTATAACTTTTTGCTGTTTTCACTTTTTAAACTTGTTTTACGTCAACAATAATCTGCCATGGGTCTTTAAAATGAGACCACACTTCAAATATTTATGACCGTTTTTTTAACATGGACATTTTTGTCCACTATGGACCTATGTGTATGTTTCGTTATTGACGCACAAGGGTTAATATACTGGATGGTGCACCGTTAAATTGATATTTTCTGACGGTTATGCACATGTCGTTCATCAGATCTGTAGACTTGCTGAGAAGTAGACTCTCACTTCTTTAACAGTGAGTTATTTCTGGACTGAACACACAGTCCGATCAGATTGTTATTATTGTCTTTAAAGCATGGCTGTGATCAGGTTATTCATTAGCAGTTCAGCCCTAGGTTCACATTCAGACCACACGCAATGACCGCTCTTCATAATTATCCACAAGATAATAAAAAGCAATATCATCATATTGTGCTCCATTTTCCAGAGACTGGGTTGAGGATGGCAGCGAAAGAGAGACGGGAATGAGTTAATAGATCGCTTTGATGTACCAGAGACCGACTTATGATTGATTTTAGATGCTGTTGGACTGTGTTCACATTAAAAAAAAACTTTCCTTTATTATTGCTATTATTTGAATCAAAATAAATATTCTTCACCATATTGTAGAAAGTCACATCCAATAACCGTATATATGGATGAGCTGAAGATCAACAATATCTTCAAGAAAATTCATGAGATGGATTGCATATTGTTTTAGTCTAAAAGTAATTTTTTCTACATTAATAGTAATGCATATAGAATTCAATATTGTGGTGTAATGCAGTCATATATGCTGTATTATGATTTTCAGCATAACAATCATTGCATGTATTGTTTACTACTCCTACTATTACAAAGGCTGAAGAGATTCACTGATGCTCAGTATTGTGTACACTTTTATACTTGTTATTTAATATTCCAAAACAAACTATGACTATCTCATGTTTAACCACTACAGCATTTATATTGTGACTGTGCCTCAGACACAATCGGCTCTATCTCTGTCTGTAAAGGTGTGAACCTAATGGCCTAATGGTTTTGCAGGATTATTCACAGTATCCGGTGGAGCTCATAACAGTGCTGTATCTATTGAATGAAGCACATTTGTCTTCAGGTCGATCTCTCAGAAAGAGCTCTTGGTTGGGATTCTTCAGGTTGACATGCTAACATTGGTGTTGTAGATATGTGCTATACTGCAATTAATTATTCTCCTCCTCACAAGAGCTTGGGTCAAGCTTCAGGAAAATCAGCACCAACGGGAACATGAGGTCTTTCTGTGTTTTCAAGGCTTGTTGAGCATCTCCACCAAGTTCTGTTCTGCACACAGTAGAAGCAAAGCAACCCTTTCCAGAGAAACTCTTCGCTCTGAACCGAGAAGACATAAAGAGACAACCTCGATCCGAGATACATTAACAGATACAGTGACGTATGAAGTCTTAGACCTGTGAAGGGAGAGAAAATAACAGATCACACGCTTGTGAGTAGGGGTGTGCAATATTGACAAAATATTATAGCTTAATATGTTCTGGGACTTTATCGATAACGATAATCAGACGATATTTAGCTGAGTGTGTTATTGTGCTGGTATTTTACAGACTGCCGTGATCAGCTGACTCCTAACATTTCTGATATGCTTCATATTCTGTGTGGCGTTCAGTTCACACTGATTAGAAATTAATATTTTCCAATATGTTTACATTTATTATTGGACATTTTTACTGTTATAAATCCATTTTTATAAAAGTGTGCATTATCTTTTGAGTCAAATTCTTAAATTTAATCAGTGAATTAGAATAATGAGACATATGGGCTGTTACCAAGCAAATTAAATCATATTAATCTTTGCACTGGAAACAGAGAAGTTGCATCTGAAGTTTAGATGTGTTTAGATGCTGTTTAATGCAAGACATGAATGTTTTTAACCTGCAGTTACAAATGCATAAATAATGTTTTGATATATTAAACAAAGAAACTTTGAATACTGATTATTAAAAAAAATGAACAGATACATTAAATGTGAAATTAAAACCGCCAGCAGGTGGCAGCAAGGTGAGTCGTTGCGATTGAACCGAAATAAAATGTAAGTCTCCTAATTAACGTCTTGTTTATTAAACAATATTACATGTGTAATTTTTTGGCACTCTGTGTGATATAGATTAACTATATGAAATGATATAAATATATACATTTTCTGTCCCCATATATTTAACGTTGTGATCATTCTAAATGCATTTTAATACTGAATCATGCACTGAAAGAACGCGCTCTATATGCGTACATGTGTGCGATCTGTAAAGGTGTTTTGAAGGGTTTTTGCAAAACACTCAAATCGCACATCGTTAAAACAACAATTTCGCTATTATCGCAGATGATATATATCGTACACTCCTACTTGTGAGACAGCAAGAAATCCGACCTGTGAGGAATGAGACATTAATAAGACTGCGTTCAGTCTTCGCCAAGCGAGACAAAAACAGTACACATCCCGAGTCTCCATCCCAGAGAGAGGGACCTTCTGAAGCCTCTTCAGGGTTTCTTTTGTGCTTTCCGGATTTCTAGGAGCCTCTTAGAGCGCCAGGAGATTTAAGGTCACTTAACCCAACTCTTTCCAGAGTCAGACGAGTTAGAGAGAGCAGATGAGATGATTGTGGGATAGATCACGGTTTCTCTGTGAGAGAAGCTGGACAGAGTTCAGCCCAACATCACATTGGGCTTTTGTAAAATAAAATGGAGCTCACATTGTCCGCGACAGCGCCAATATGTGGACAATGCTTTATGTAAATAAGAGAAGCTTGTTAGGAAGGATGCATTAGCTGTTCAGATGATGAACATTTACATAATCTGCTTATCCCTTTTTCAGTTTTGTCAAATTACTCTTTCGAAGCAAAAAGCAGCTCAGATGCATTTCTTCAGTCTTAGGACACTTGAGGGACACTTAGTTTAGCTCATTAATAATTAAATCACAATACATATATTACACTCCCAAGACCCTCATAAGGTGTAGATAGAAGAAAATTAATTTTCTGATGTGTGACTTCAGGCAAAACACGAAGAGAAGCTTATTTTCCAGCTTTTAAGAGATTTCTCCTCTGGAAACAGTTTTTATTCACTGTCAAGGGCAGTGTGGCTGATTACAGTTATTTTAAAGCTTTTAAAGGTTACAGGTAACCTCCTCAGACCCGAGAAAATAGTTTTAGGGGAAAAAACTTTTTCATGTCTTTACATTGTTAAGAGCATACAAAAAAGTGTAACAAAATACATATATATTTATGAAATTATATTTTACTCATAAGTTATGCTATGTCCTCGGTAGAGGACATTGGGACTCTATAATATATATTTTTTAAATACAATAAAATACATGAATGAACATGCATAGGCAAAAACAATATATTTTTTAAATGTTATTAATAGTTTTTATAGTTTATACCTTTTTATAAATGTGATTCTCGACTATGTAATAACAGAATGATTCGATAAACCTCTTATCTTTCTTTCTGCAAAATGTGTTTAAAATTATAAACGGGTTTTCTCATTAAATACAATGTATCTATAAACTAAATATAATTTGCATATTAATGTGTTTTTGGAGCAACATGTAATGAAAAAAGTAGTGTCCCGGTATGCTCATATGTGTATGAAATCATGCCAGTTTCGTAACAGAAAGTCATATTTTGATTTGATTTGAGATGTTGATTTATGAAAAAAATTGACAGATTTAAATGATAATTACAAAATATTTTCATATTTCCAAAACTTAATATCAGACATATTTGAAGACCAAGCAGAGGTGATGGTGAAACATCCAATAATTTGGTATCTGAAAAGCCCTGAACGTCACAAATTAGATAAGCTCATTTTACGATTCACAATTATGTAAATGAGCTTCATAATTAATTTTATGGGTAGCACAAACATTCAGATAGATGCTTAGAGAACCAGATGTTCCAAAATGCTAAGAAACACAAAGTACTAGATGAGAGCGAACGTAAAATAGAGGAAGATATGATACTTTGCAACTATGTTATGTAACTAGTTCACACAGTTGGATTGCATTACAGTTTTAGTTATTTGTGTTATATTTGAATATATTCTTTCCATCTGTCCTGTGAGCTGCCCAGTGGCCGACCCACCGAATGAGGCCAAATCACAAAGAATAATAGGCATAATAATGCTTTTATTGAAGCTCCTTCCGTCTAATATCCAGATGTGTTATCGTCTGCGCTGCTCTCATCATTAGCACTCACAGGATCAAAGAGCATTTAAATGATTTAGTAGGGTTTGCTGTGATCATTTGCACCTTTATCTAGCACCCAAAAAAGCATGTCTGAGCCCATTCTGCATCTGTGTTGGTCATTCAGGGAAATTATTTGCATCTTTAATTGGTTAGTAAGTCTGACCCTTTTGTGTGCCGTGGATCCTAAGCTAT
The DNA here is from genome assembly GCA_027564155.1 of Gymnocypris eckloni scoliostomus. NCBI lineage: Eukaryota > Metazoa > Chordata > Actinopteri > Cypriniformes > Cyprinidae > Gymnocypris > Gymnocypris eckloni. The sequence goes on along the minus strand of CM050426.1, from coordinate 11,220,486 downwards.
AGTTTTTGTGAACGTGATTGGTTTCCACCAAAGCTATCGGTGTAATAGAGAAACATTAGCATCTGACATGAACCCATCAATCTGACCGATCCTCTAAAATCAATATTCAATTATTACTTGTTTCAGTCAAACATGTTGAAGGAAGCTTTGATTGAAACTTATCTGTGAATAAAGACTGAAATACAAGCACCAGATGAATTAAGTTGATGTGAGAGATGCAAATTCAAGACACACAAACCATCTAGAGATACAAACTCATGCATCTTCAGAGAAACATTAGCTTTAATATCCAGAATTGAATGGCGATGCATACAGTTTGTGGATTATTGCTGCCATTAAACCATCAAAATACAAATGTTTTTCATGTTTCGTTATAGGTGCTGTTTGCTGCAAAGATACAAATATAAAATACAGCCAAATAATATATATATATATATATATATATATAGTGTCAATAAAAGTAATGCAAAAAAATTACAAATGTGGTGGGGGTTGTTGGGAATTCTCACTGGACGTCACAATCTAACCCTAATCAGATAAAGCTGACAACGATTATATCCCTCACATGGGATTTACATGTTCTTTAAGCATAAAGTAGATTTCCTTTGGCAAATGCAACTCATGGTTACATAATACTATACATCAGAATCATAATCATAACCAGAGCTCATCCCTGTGCTGTTACACAGCATTTAAAAAAAAAAGGCATTTATCCAGAAATTCATCCTTAAACATACATTTCAGTGCTGCTGGTATCATACTACAACAATACAGCTCTACCGCTGCTTAACGTTTAACACAGCAGAATTATATACACACACACACACACACACACTACACACACACACACACACACACACACACACACACACACACACACACACACACACACACACACACACACAACACACACACACACACACACACACACAAACAAACACTCGTACTCACACTGACACTCACACACACACACACACATACATGTGAATGTATGTACATACATTGAACGGCATACATGCTGATTTACTTCCGGTTTGTCGTTGACGCGTGTTCTGAGCTGAATCTCCGCCAAGCCAATTGTTTATCGTCTATTTTCTATCTTAAATTCGATTTTATATACAAAAATTTGTGTTTCTATAATGTGTGAATATATCCCGATCGATTCTGCAACGAGAATAATCAGAGCGGCTTGTTATCGCAAGTTTTATTTTGATTTCCCAAGTCTGCTATTAGCTTATAGCCCATTAGCAAAGCCAGCGGGTTCCGCTAACACAGCCAATACCCTTTTTCACACACGCATTTAACATTGTTTCACTGTTACTTGCTTAAATGGCGGATTCGTGGTCTACCTTTGCAGGTGAGGACACGCTCGAGCTGCATTCGGCGCAGCTGGAGCTGGAGGCCGTGGAGACACGGATCCGCGAGCTGCTTGGGAAACAGGCCCAGCTGAGGAAACGGATAGCAACGCTGAAACATCTCGGCTGACGCTCATAAGTCCGGGTAAGTATGCAACGCTGCTAACGCCTCCCACCACCTCTACTCCGTGTGTTTCTCTGCACAGGCCCGTGCACCCGGACGCGATCGTCACAGATGGCCTTCACTGGGAAACCACGGACCCTGGTGCAGCAGCGGAAGACGCGATCCAGGCCCCGGCAACGATTTCTCCCTCCGGTCTTCGACATCTCATCCCGGAACCGCCGCCCCTCTCTGCGAGACTGATCGTGACGCTGTGGTCATCGGAGACTCAATCGTCCGGCATGTCCGTATACGCTAGCTGAAGGTAAAGTGCACACTCATTGTCTCCCTGGTGCTCGTGTTTTTGATGTTTCTGTGCAGATACATTTGAGGGACTTCCTGAAGGATGACGAGAGCGTTGCAGCTGTTGTGATTCACGCGGGGGCTAACGACACCAAGCTGCGGCAGACGGAGACACTGAAAAGGGACTTCAGGAGCCTGATCGAGACGGTACGCAGCACATCGCCTGCGACGACGATCATCGTGTCAGGACCTCTTCCCACGTATCGACGAGGACACGAACGGTTCAGTAGACTGTTTGCTTTAAATGAATGGTTGTTTTCATGGTGTACAGAGCAGAAAATTCTCTTTGTCAATAATTGAAATCTTTTCTGGGAGCGCCCTAGGCTATTTCGGCTGATGGCCTGCACCCCAGCAGAGTCGGGTGCGAACTCCTGTCGGACAACATCACCAGGACGCTATGCTCCATCTGACTAGTAAGTCAATTCTCCAATAACAGCTATGATGACTTTTGTTCTACCCACTTAAATGATAAAGGTACTTGCAGTGTCCAATCTATACAGACTGTGTCTGTTCCCCGAATATTGAGTTCAAAATATAAATTGAATGCAGGATCTAGAACAAATCTGATCGTGATTAAACCAGAAAAATGCAAAATAAATGAACAAAAACTATTTTTAAAACTTGGGCTCCTAAATATCCGATCACTCACCGAAAGCAGTTATTGTAAATGAAATAATCACAGATAATAGTTTTGATGTACTCTGTCTGACTGAAACCTGGCTTAAAACAAATGATTATTTTGGTCTAAATGAATCTACTCCACCAAGCTACTG
>CM050426.1:11182895-11212895 GCA_027564155.1 Gymnocypris eckloni scoliostomus | reverse complement strand
AATGGTTGTGTCTATGTCATGATCTCAAGCTGGCCAGATCAGCATTCAGATCTGACGTCTCTGGACTGATCACTGCTCATGAACCCTGTCTGTCCTTGACTTCACTCTCATCACTGATTCGACCCCGAGCCCTGCCTGACTCACCTCCCGTCTGTCCTTTCTGTCGAGCTTGGCTTTCAATAAAGCACCTGTCTGCATTTACAGATCCGGACACATACCTACTGCATCCATACATTTATCATGTATCTTATATAGTATCAAGTACGATGACTATAGTGGCAGTAAACCACCAACAACCTTTATACACAAACACTAGCATACTAGTTCTCTGTTAGAGTCAAAAACACGTTTAACATACTAGCTCTGTATTTAGTCACCACTTGTAGTACACTTGAGTGTAATAGTGCATGAAAGATGGTTCAAGTGTACTACAAGTGGTAACTAAACACAAAGATAGTATGTTAAAAGTGCATCTTAGTTCATCTTCATGGTGTCCCACAGTTGAGTACACTTAGATTATCTTAAGTTTATCTTTAGAATAACTAAATCATTATTTTTAGTATATGAAGTACAAAATTAGTGCGTGGAAATAGATCCCTTTAAGTACATTATGGAAGTGAACTTGTTTTTCACCTGGGACATAAGTGACTCAAATCAGAATCACACACACACACACGTGTGCACACGCACACGCAGACGCACACGCTCACGCTCACACTCACACACATACACACACTCACACACTCACACACACACACACACACACACACACCTGGTTATGAGCTCAAAACACGTTCATCATAGTGCATCATTTGTAAACTAGCACATTTTGACATTTGCATCACACAACCAGCTCTGTATGTAGCGTAGTAAATGTGCTCGGTAGCACACCCGGTACAGCACTGCACTAGTGATCTGAACGCTGGAGTACCAGATGTGTAATATACTGCAAACTGATCTTATGAGCATGTACAGAAACTACAGAAACTACATCCATTGGGTAGGGCCAGGCTTTAAGGGTATGGATGACGTAAAATGTCTTGCTAAAGCTGAAGAACATTGATCTAGTGACATTTATGCACCAATTATATGGTGTTCTGGGGCCATTATAATGCTGAGGATTCGACAAAGCCTTGGTCAAATGTCTTTGGCGGCTGTGGCTCTTGATATAATTTGGTCGTATAGTGAACTGTACTATATATGTAATTAATTGTCATGTACATCATTCAAACACATGATTACCCGGCAGACAAGAGGTTGATGACAGACCAGATCACTCTGGGATTCAATTTTGAACATACTACTGAAGAACAAACGCTCTTACATATATGAGTATGGTATCATGCAAAGATAAAACAGACTTTATTATGTTCCTAAAAGCAACCACACATTACATTTAGACGATGCACAAAAAAGCAGACCGAAGTTTCCCTGTGATAGACAACACTGGTGCCCTGCTTTATTTAAGAGCTTGAAACCCGGAAGAACTCCTGAAAGCATGCTGCACAGAGATGTTTTCATGTAAAAAGCTACAAGAAGCCATATGTATGTGCGTGAGTCAAGCTGCATGTCTGTTTATGGGTGCGTTGTTACCAGCTGAAAGCCCATTAAGCACTCTTTTAGGGGATGCACTGAAAAATTCAAAGAGTTTTTCTCAAAGCTTTCCCAGGAATAAGCGATGCCACGGCTCTTCATGAACAACCTCTGTGCATCAGACTTTTTCCCAGGAGCTGTGTTCGCTGACGGACTAATTTAGCCCTTCTACAGTATCTTTGCAGAAATGTTTCAAACATCTCCACTGTTTAGTGCTGCAGGATTGTCTCCCGATGAGCCGCCACACACACGGCTATTCTCAAATAAACATGCACTGGTCTGTTCGCCATCTGCTCCAGCAGCATTAACTCTGGAGGAATTACCGCTGATAGGATTCCCCGAGGATCGCAGCTGTATTGAGGTGTAACACGCAGGACTGACTCCATCTGATGCAGGCTGAAGCCAGAGCCGGGTCTCGTGGGAACCCTTTTGTGTTCACTTCTACACAAAGGTATCCAGCTAACCTGATCAATGCTACCCCGCTCAGCAGTCTTCTACAGCTTGCAGAAAAAATGCACTGGGGCCTTTTTTCTTTACATTATTCAGTTTTGTTCAACTGCACACATAAACTTGATTTTTACGTTTTTGAAAGAAAATCTGTAATCTGCCCTTTAGGCAGTTACTAAGGTGTTCACTATATGGGGATCGGGGTGGTTTGGTTAGCATGCTGTCAGTATTTATCATCCACCATGAAGAGAAGGTTGATATCTTATGCCGAGTTCACACGGCTCGATTTCAGTTCCGATTTTCAGGTTTTGAGAAATCGCCAAAAAATGTGTGAATTATCAAAGACACGCCCGTGAAATATCTGGCATGCTAAATATCTGGAGCTGTTGGTGATTCACAATCCTGCTGTGTGATATGAGTTCTGACTGAAGAATACAATGCGATGACCTACAGCCAATGAGAGCGCGAGATACAGCACAGCGGGAAGTTTGGGGAGGAGTTATATGAAACGTAGTTGTTGGCGATTCAGCAAACTTTTGTTTGTGTTTAACTATTGGAATGGTTTCCAAATTATTTATTTCATTAGGCAAACGATTGTTTATGTTTTTTATTTTAAGTGTTTGATCTTTATTTGTTTACCTTGTGGAACAAGATAAGTATAGGTGTTTTTGTTTATCATTAATATTTTGAGTTATTCAGGGAGTGACGTCATTGATAATGGACCGGTCTTACCTGCTCTCTCAGAACAGCCTATGACTGGAAAGAGTCAGCTGAATCACAGCGAATCTGAGGGGTGTGTGTTAATTGACTGTCCTCTATTAATAAACTGCAGACTCGCTTCCCCAAAGAGCTTGGTGTCGCTGGTCTATTTGTGGTGCAGGGTGAAATCCACTACATAAAGTCATGCAGTGTGTAACCTCTTAACGCCGATCCATCGTGCAATGTGAACACAGCAGCGACTGAATGCTACCCCAGATAGTCGTGCAGTGTGAAAAAAACGCTGATCCGATGACTTTGAAAACCATGCATTCCTCTCCTACAATAAGATGCTTGATTTGAGGTAGCCTTCGTGACAGAAATGTGTAACACTCTGAGATATGAGACATAATACTGAGATTTTGTTAAAACAGTTTTGAATCTTGATTTAACAAAGATTTGTTGTTTTGTTGAAAAATTAATGGGTGGTTTTCTGTGTAGAAAATGACCTGTAATATGAGATAGAAACTATTTTTTTCAATCGTGTATCTTTTAAGTAGTGAGGACATAGGATTCTGAACTTCTGGGGCTTTGTGAGGTATCTCCATCATCAGAGTCAGTGGGCAACACCAGATCATTCGGAACCCTTCCGCAGGGATTTTCCCACCAGCCCTGGCCCTCTGACCCCCACTGAGAAGCGAAGGTTGAGAAGGAAGAGGACCACTAACTCCATTCTGTCTGCTCCAGAGCCCGCTCCGCTCCGGGAGCTCACAGAGTCCACTCCTGAGCCCGCTCCGTTCCAGGAGCTCGAAGAGTCCGCTCCTGAGCCCGCTCCGTTCCAGGAGCTCGAAAAGTCCGCTCCTGAGCCCGCTCCGGTCCAGGAGCTCGAAGAGTCCGCTCCTGAGCCCGATCCGTTCCAGGAGCTCACAGAGTCCGCTCCTGAGCCCGCTCCGTTCCAGGAGCTCACAGAGTCCGCTCCAGAGCCCGCTCCTGTCTGGGAGCCCACAGTCAAACTCCCTGCTCTGCCGGCCCCACCCTGGCCTCCTGCTCTGCCGCCCCGCCCTGGCCTCCTGCTCTGCTGCAACCACCCTGGCACTCCTATCTACCTCCATCTCCAGGCCCTCTGCCGCTACACGGGCCTGGCCCGCCATCCCTCCCCCCTTTCCAACTCCCTCCCGAACTTTTGGATTCCTGTTTTGGGGAAACGTCTGGAAGCCATTCCTTGAAGGGGGGGTCTTGTTATGAGACCGGGCCCTGTCTTGCTTCCTCTCACCACCAGAGGTTGCCATCACCTATCCTCCCGGACTCCTTTACCCTAACTCCACACACCTGTGCACCTACTCACACACACACACACAGCTGTTGCCCATCCTGATGGCCTATTTAAACACCACACTCCTGCCACTCTGTCTGTATTATTAATTGTTTCAGTTCTGTTTTTGGACGGTGTCTGCCTTTTTGTTGATTAAACTGAGTTTTCCCCTGCATTTGGACCCAGACCTTGTTCTTTCCACGGTGCTCCCTAGTGTTCCGTGACACTTCCCACCCCTATCCGGAACGCTGGATCCCTGTCAATATTCAAGCAACAACTGAAAATCATCTCTTTCAACACTACTTGACTTCATCCTAAACTTTTGTTAAAAAGTATCTTTCTCTCCTTCCCTTGCTAGCTTGTACTTATTTGAACAATGCCTGAGACTTGGTATTACGAGCACTTCCTCTATCTGAATGCCTCTTCAAGATTAATCTCTTTATGCATTCCCCAATTGTAAGTCGCTTTGGATAAAAGTGTCTGTAAAATGACTAAATGTAGACTAGACACAAGACACAGAATATTGACCCAATGCTTCAAATAAAACGCTCACAACAGACACACAGAACCAAAAATAAGCAAGAGTGACAGGATTGTGACAATACTACAAATTAAAACCATAGAAAGGTGTCCTGAAAAAATTATTGAAACAAATCCCACAGTGCCATGCAATACACTATGACCATCTAAACAAATAAACGAAGAGCCATATTATATCTATCATATACTCACCTATGCACAGTGGCGGCTGCTGATCTTTTAAAGAGGGGAAGCTCATTTTCGGCCTAAATCATAACAATTGTCCATTTATTTATATGTAAATTCTGCCCTACGTTCCTTTTCAAGAAAATGCTCTGTAACCCTGTCGTACCAACTAGGCGTCTTTTCCAGTGACTTGACCAGTGTCCTCTCAATGGCCAGCAGAGCTAGGCTGCTTAAACGGCCTTGGCCCATTGTGTTACGGGTGTAGGACTTGAGCCGCTTTTAAACAGGAGAAGCTCCTTTCTACACCTGCTGTGCAGTTTGCTAGCTGGCTAGTTCAGACTATATGAATTAATGAACAAACGATCTAATATATATATATATATATATATATATATTTAACTCAACGGAGGAAATGTGGGAATTATGTTAAACTGAAACAATGAATGTGGTGTGAAATTGTGTGAAATATACGATGAAGGTTGCAGCAGTTTGTCTTTCGACTACACATGCAAAATCCGCGATGGGACTGAGTTGGAAATGGAGACACAGAGTGATACGCGACATAATCTGAAGACCACGCCCACGCCCACGCCCACACCAACCGCCTTTGCATTGCGAGAAGCTGCCGCCTCCTTGTCATTTATTTATAAAAAAAAAAAGAAAAAAAAAAAGCTGATATGTGACAATGTGTATAGCAAACAAGCTAAAAATAAATAAATACGCTTTTAGAAGCTGTCGACCCCAAAAACGAGCGTTTTAGGACATAAAAGTGGATTAAAAGAGATGACAGACCCTCCAATCATCACGCAGACGCCGAGTCCGGGCCAGCCCACTCCTCCATTCATCCCAGAGACGCTGAGTCCGTGGGCGGGACATAATCGCAGCATTATCCAATGACCGTCTTGTTTCTAAGCACTGAAAAAACTGTTTAAAGCAGCCCCATTGAAGTCAATGGACGCTGGGCTTCAACAGAGTAATGCACTGTACGCTACGGGAATGAATGAGAAGGAAATCGAGTCAGCCGACCTAAGTAGCTGATTCTGAACGAAATTGTTTTCGTTCGAGATGAACTTGTTTAACGCATTTTTAGTCAATAAAATGTTAACATAATAGTACATATATTTGACCATTCATTTTTTGACAATTATAGGGGAAGCTGAGCTTCCCTTGCAGTCTTAAAGAAATCGCGGCTGCCTATGCATATGTGACTCCATTCTCAACTCGCCCATTATGGGGAGTATGGCTCTATAATTTATTCTTACTTGTTTTAAGGTTTAAGATTAATTAGCATTTTGGCTAAATTTGAAGGTTACTTTTCACCTGTCTCAACCAGAAGTAGATTTGATGATGGACTACTCAAATTTGGTTGGCTTGATGGGATCTCTGAAAGTAAATGATTATAGTTGCAGAGGAAGGTTAAGCTTCATATACGTATCCACCCTTGTTGGTCACATTTTGGCAGCAAATATATTTAAAGCCTCATACATTCTGTAAAGTTTCAGGAGCAAAAACAACATTTAAATTATTGTTCAGTTTGCACAATGACTGACACAGTGGAAAATAACCATAGCAGTGTTTTGATGTCTCGAGAAGCATAGTGTTTAAGAGTTCAACCCTTTTGGTATCCTCCCGGCAGAGGTGCTGTGTTTTGTTAATGCTCAGAAGGCTGCTTAGCAGAGCACTGTGTGGTAACATGACCCATAATATAATTTAACAAGTTAATAAAAGGGCCAGTGGGATGCAATATGTTGCTCTTATTTTCAAAATATAGACTTTGGACTTATTTAGGTTTATTCATTTATATGCTTGTTTGTTTTGCCAGCCAAATTTGGCAGCACTGCCGCTTTAGACCCTAGACCACAGGGCTTCTGAAATAAAATATGGAGTTAAATGAACATAAAAAATGAATTGGTACTAAAGGAGAGGAAAGTCCTTACTTAATGAGGTCCAACATTTAAAGCCCTTTTTTAAAATGATCCTTTGTTGCCTTAACAAAAAGTTTTAAAAGTTTTTCATAAAATCCTTAGTTTTATGAACTAAGCATTAGAAGCATTAATAAGATCGAAGACTAATATTAGCATTAGTAAGAAAAAAGTATTCTAATCACATGCAGAAACTATTAAAACAACATCTATAAAAGTGACTTCATAATAGTATTAATCAGAATAAAAACCTTGCTGCCAAAGCACCATATCTCTACATATTAAAACACCATAGTATATGTAACTATTACATCCACCACTAAATATTACTTTGTAAATTATCTTCCTGGCTCGTCTCAACTCCTCAGCAAACCACCTTAGAAGAACTTGATGCTGCAACAGAAACGATGGACTCTCTCTTTTCTAGCTCACCTACTTCTTTGCACTTAAAGAAGAGTATGGAGAATAGTACGACACTGTGGTATAATAACCACACCCAGTAAAAGGAGAGCAGTTGGAAGAAAACATTTACATTTATTTATTTAGCAGAGGCTTTTATCCAAAACACATTTACATTTATGCATTCAGGCTATACATTTTTCTTTTATCTGTATGAAAAACTAAACAAAACTAGAGGTATTTTGGATTGCATGGAAGGGTAGTATTTCTACCTACAGAGTGTCTTAAAACTGATAGATCTGCTTACTTTTCACCTCCTTTAGAAGAAAACAAACACAACTTTATTTGATATAGTAGCTACATTGACAAGAATATAACATTAACACATTCATACATTTCCCAATAGCACACCAGTAATAACTTTATGAATGTTTTTACTTATAAGATTGACACTAACAGAGAGAAAATTATAGCCACGCAAACATCTCCTACAGTATCACATTACACTGTAAATCCCTAGAGGAACAATTCCATTCATTCTCTATTACAGGAGAAGAACTATCTAAAATTGCTAAATCATACAAATCAACAACATGTATGTTATACCCTGTATGTTATCCCTAAAAAACTACAACAACTATGCCATCATTTAATTAAAATACATTTATTTCATACTAAGTATACTTCAAATCCATTAAAATATTTATTGACACATCACTTAAGACTTACTGATATAAAATTATAATTAAACTTTATTTGGAGTATGTCTTTATTCCTCAATGTACATTTCTTGATATTATGCCTGAAATGAGTTGGGATATCATTATTAAAATGATTGTATGATCTCTGTATATTATTTAAATGCAAAGGATTTCCAGTTTGAGTGAACGCTGTGCGTGTATGTCCGCCGCTGCTCTCCGGCTTTTTATATATATTCTGTATGTTTAAAACTTGTTTTAAACAAGCTAAGAATCGTGTAGCAACACACTCTCCTCTGCATGCACTAGACACTTTCACACACCATTGTGTGTCCATAATCCCACAAAAGACTGATTGAAATATACGACTGTAATGTATGTATGTTTACTGGCTCATGCACCACAAATCACCTTACACTGTTCCCCAGCCAGCTGCTTGAATGTCTCTCTTTTTGCACATGTACAGTATTTGAAGTCATCTGCACAGTTGTAGTTTGTATTTTTTTTTTAGTTTATGTATAGGTAACCACTTTTATATATAGCATATGTATAGTCAAAGCTGACAGTAGGTTAGTTGTGTATAGGTTTATACTGTTTTACTTCGTGTTGTAGATCTGTATTTATGTAGCACCGTGGTCCTGTGAGGCACGACATCTCGTCCCACTATATGTCCACACATGTAGCGGAATGACAATAAAGATCAACTTGAACTTGAACTTGAACTTATCAAATTTGATTATATTTTCGTTGAGTGGCCGATGGATTGCGCCTGATTGAAGTTACCTCTGGAAAAATTAGGTGTTTTAAGACTATCAAGGCACCTATCAAGCACCTATCACCTATCAAGGTATCTTGTTACATTGTGGATCGACAGAATTGGATTTACGCTCTGGATTTGGAAAAAACGCTTTATGGACTAATATGGCTTAATATTCCGGTCCCACATCCTTTGAGATTTAGACTGTCGATTATCATTGGATTTGTTTCGTGCTTGGCACCTGCTTGAGGGGATAATCGCCGAAACCTGTTTCATTGTGGAGTTGTAAATAGGATGAAAGTTTCTGCGTATTCTCTATAAAACATATTTTATGGACTATGCGTGGACATATGGATTAACATTATAAACCATCAATGGATTTGTATCAGTTTCAGCACCTGGTGAGCATTCCCTGTGGGAAAATTGTATTATGACCATGTTCCTGTTTGATGGCTGGACTTTATTGACTGTGTTGGGGGTGTTCGCTATTTGGAATAGTGTAAGTCACCCCTTTGATATGTCTTCACCACCAACTTGTAGCAGGGGGTTAGTCAACTTTTCTGCTTCAGAACTCAAGCGTTTGAACTGTCAACCTGGATCTCGCCTGATGCCAAGCACTTATTTGCGGTACGTTGAGTTGGGAATTCTTCGTCGTTCGAGATATGTTCACTGGGGTTCACGGTCAAGCTGTCCAGTTTCCTCTGCTAATCCTGGATCGATACCTGTTGTATGGTCTACAAAGCGGCATGCCTCGTGTCGGAATCAATCACAGTGTGGTGTTAGTTTGGATTCTCTTCGTTCCTTATCAAAGACTGCCTTATATGACTCCTCTTTACTGGGAAAGAATGTGATGCCACTTAAAATGGCTTTGATAAATGCCAGATCTATCACAAACAAAACTTTTCTGTTAAATGATTTGTTTTCATCAAATAACTTGGATTTTTTGTTTGTTACTGAAACATGGCTTACACCAGAGGACCGAGCTTCTCTATCTGAACTCTGCCCTACGAATAGCAATTATCTCAGTTGCCCTAGAACTTTTAGTTGGGGTGGGGGGGTTGCTGTGATTTTTAAGAATGTGTTTTCATGCAGGCCTCTTCCTATAGATGCATATTCCAGTTTTGAGGCTTTAGTTTGTGAAGTGGATTTATCAGAACCTTTGCTTTGTGCCTTGATTTACAGAGCGCCAAAATCCAATAAGGATTTTTTTACAGAGTTCTCAGATTTTTTATCTATCTTGGCCAAAAGCTGATAATTTTCTGCTTCTAGGGGATTTCAATGTACATGTGTGCTGTCCACAAAAGCCACTTGTAAGATAATTCATTCAACTTTTAGATTCCTTCAGCTTTACACAATTTATTTCTGGTGCTACACATATCCAGGGCCACACACTTGACCTTATTATGTCATTAGGTTTTCCTATAACAAGCATTGAGGTCCGTGATGCTGGTTTGTCTGATCACCTGCCAATAATATTTAACTGTTCTATTGCTGTCTTGAAATCTGAGAGCAGGCATTCTACATATCTGTCTAGAGTTATACATTCTTCTACTGCTGTACAGTTTACAAAGGTTTTTGCAGAACTCTCAGCAGGTGTCACAGCACAGTTTTCAGATGTGGATGGTTTGGTCGATAGTTTTAATGCATCATGTACTGGGATTTTAAATGAAATTGCCCCACTCAAGGTCAGGAAGCTCAAATTTAGGAGACAGCCTTGGATAAATACACAAGTTCATGTTCTAAGGAAGGAGTGTAGAAGGGCAGAAAGAAAATGGAGAAAGGACAAATTACAAATCTCTTATCAGTTATTGCAAAATTCTCTGGTCAAATTTCAAGAGATCGTTGCCTTACAAAGGTCAAAATATTTTTCTAATATAATTTCTCAAAATTCTCATTGTCCAAAGCTTTTGTTTTCTACCATTAATTCCGTCTTAAATCCTCCTTCTGGGATCAGTATAGGTCATAGCCCAGAGCTATGTGAGAAGCTTTGCAGCTTTTTCATAAACACAATAGCTTGTATTAAATCGCACATTGTTAGTAATCCATCTCAGAAGGTTTGGTATTTACCTACGAGTCCTGCTAAATTTTCACTTTTTTATCCTATCTCGCACTCTGAGTTGCTGAACATAGTGTCCAGTTTAAGATCAACCACTTGCTCTCTTGACGTTATACCAAATTCACTATTAATGGAAGTGTTAGATGCAGTTGTACCAAACATTATTTCCGTAATCAACAGTTCCTTACAGACAAGTTTAGTTCCATCTTATTTTAAACATGCAGTGGTTCATCCGCTGCTTAAGAAAGTAAATCTGGATCCAGCTGATTTTAACAATTATAGACCTATTTCGAAATTGCCATTCTTATCAAAAGTATTGGAGAAAGCGGTTTTAAATCAATTATCACCTTACTTAATTGAGAATAATATATTGGATCCCTTTCAGTCAGGTTTTAGATCCAAGCATAGAACTGAATCGGCCTTGTTAAGAGTAGTAAATGAGATCACTGTATTCTTTTAAACAGGTTAAAAACCGAGGTTGGTATTTGTGATTCAGCCTTAGACTGGTTTGAATCCTATCTCACTGCGAGAAGTTTCTCTGTGGAGTTAGGTCAGTCTCATTCAGCACCTGCCTCTGTTACTGGTGGGGTGCCGCAGGGCTCCATCTTGGGCCCAATTTTGTTTGCTTTATATATGCTCCCTCTTCGTTACATCTTTGAGATTCACAAGGTCCCATATCACATTTATGCGGATGATACCCAGTTGTACATGTCGATCAAACCTGGGTCTAAGTCCTTATCCGACTTGCTTGCTTGCGTAAATGACATCAAAAGCTGGATGGGTGATCATTTTCTTCAGTTAAATGAGAACAAGTCTGAAGTGATTTTATTTGGCTCCCCTCATTTGGTTAACGCCTTGTCCTCTAGTTTAGGACCCTTGCAAGCAAATATCCGTACTCATGTAAAGAACCTGGGTGTTGTTTTTGATTCAGAGTTAAAATTCGACAAGCAAATTAACTCCGTTGTGAGTGCTAGTTTCTTCCAGCTTAGGGGTTTACGTAAACTGCAATCTTTTCGATCTTTTGGTGATTTAGAGACAGTTATTCATGCCTTAATTTCTACAAGGCTTGATTATTGTAATGTTTTATATGCTGGTGTCAACCAGTCTTCCCTTTCACGTTTGCAACTGGTTCAAAACGCTGCAGCCCGCTTCTTAACAGGGAAGAAGAAGAGGGAGCATATCACCCCTATTTTAGTACATCTGCATTGGCTACCAGTCAAATTTAGAATTGAGTACAAGGTTTTAACTTTTGTATTTAAAGCCTTGCATGGTCTGTTACCAGTTTACATCTCAGACCTTATTAGTCCATATTCACCTCGGAGATCTCTTAGATGTTCCTCTGAAAATCTATTAACTGTCCCATTGTCTCGCCTGAAATCTAAAGGTGATAGAGCCTTTTCTGTTTTTGCACCTAAGCTGTGGAATTTGTTACCTAAAACGGTTAGGTTATCATCTTCCTTATCTGGATTTAAATCATTATTGAAGACGTAACTCTTTTCTCAGGCCTATTCATAGCTGTTGGTCTTAGTGAGTACATTTCTTATTCCTGTTTTTATTTGGTTTTATGTTGTTTCTTTTAAATTTTTGATACCTTGTACATTTATCATTGTATTATGTTACTGTGAAGCACCTTGGTCAGCATCTAATGTTGTTTAAAGGTGCTATATAAATGACCTTGACCTTGACCTTGACCTTGAATATATTTAAAGTGTACCTGGGGCCCGTTTCAGAAAGGTTAAGTATGTTAACCCTGAAATGAGCGAACCTCTGGGTTTTCCGTTTCAAAATGGGAGGTTTGTCAAATCCAAGAAAGCAGGGTAAGTCAATGCCATTTCTGAAAGAGAGGTAACTTATACTCGAAGTCAGTTTCTGTGATAACTTACTCTGTGAACTAAACCTGGGGTGCGTTTCCCAAAAGCAACTATGGTCGCAAGTTCCATCGTTACCAATAGAGTTCAATGGAACCTATGACCATAGTTAGCTAACGATGCTTTTGGGAAACGCACCCCTGGTCTCCACCCCCGTTTTAAAGTGTAAGTTTAAATACCTTATTTGTTCATTAATGTCACGAATCCGGTTCATGAGCTCACGCCCACTCACCACATTGTCTCTTGCACCTCTCTACAGCTGCACATCACCCATGGACTGCATTTCCCATCCACCATTGCACTAGTCACACAGCTGTCACCAATCACTCATTAGCACTCACTGTTTACACCCCGTACCTGGACTAATCACCTGCACAGGTGTTCCTCATTCACTGCCCTACTTAAGCAGCCTTCACACTCACACTCATTGCGAAGTCTTGTTTTGCCCCGGCTGATATTCTGAGCATTATTCCTGTTTCTGTGACCTTCTCATGTATGACCCTGGACTGTTTACCCCCGTTGATTCTCTGCTGCCTGCCCTTGTGATATTGCTCCTTGAAGTTCCGATTGTGTTGCTGCCTGCCCTGACTCCTGCCCGGTATTGTTTACGTCTTGCCTCTGATATTTCTGACACTGATGGTTGATCACTGCCTGTTTGACCCTGTCTAAGTTTATTAAAGCAAGATTGCAAATGGATCCACATGCCTCAGACCCTTCGTTACAATTAATGCTTACTGAGTATTTTTGTCTTATTTCAAGTACAAATCTAAAAAAAATGATAGATGAAAAATGGTCTAAGATATGGGGGATTTGCCTTTTAAGTGCATTTAAATAAAATTGTCCACCATAGGGTAAGAAAAATAATCATAATGCAAATTGAAACAAGAATATTTTTGAACAGATTGACAGATCATTTGGAAAATAAGAAAAATGCATTTTAAAACATCGGAGATACCGTGCACATTATAAGTCCGCTGTATGCAGATTTTAAGGAAAGTGTGCATCCCTCTCACGCTCTTTCTGATAATTTTTTTCCTGGGCACAAATCCATCATGAGGAGTTTCACAGGACTGTAGGTCAGTGGTGTAGAAATCGGTTTAAATGAGACTAATCTGATAAATGGCGTTCACTTGATAACATCTTTCTGTGACCTCTGGAAGTAACCCAATAATCAGAATTTCCTTCAGGATTTCGTGTGTGGTGGGATGCATTGATGACCAACATATCTCCACCATCGCACCTTCTGAAAATGAATCAGATTAATGAATGGAATGGAAGGTCATATTTTGGTCATATTTATTTCCAACAAATACAAAAGCAAAAGTTATTATTTTTACTTTTGGATTTTAGAATTCTTCCAATACTTGACCACAATTTTTATTGAGAATCAAATTTACACATTGACTCGGAAGTATGCAAACCTCTTTTTTGCGGAAGCATAGTGAATCGTAATTTCAGAGCTCCACTGATCATGACTTCTCATAGTAGTGGTGCATGCACTAAACTCAGACTCAACGTACTCAGAGTTGAATGAACTAACACAATTCAGCCACTCTGAAACTGAAAACTCTGAGTTTCCCATATCACGTAAGTCAACTTGGAGTTCAAGTTTAAACTCATTGAAACAGGCCCCTAAAGTATACTTGCAATAGTTCCACTTCAGAAAAATAAAATATACTTAAGTATATCTTTAATTGGACCTCAGCACTACTTCCACACAAGTAAAGTGCATTAAGTACAAAATGAGTTGTTACAATTGAGCAAACTTTAAGTGTACCTGTTTAGTATACCAAACGTACAATTGCAGAATATTTTTATTAAGTACATAAATATGTAAATGTATTTTAGGTATACTTGGCACAAAACAAATGTATTTCAAATACATTTTAGTATATATTTTTTTCACTAGGGATGTATGTCATTAAAATATGTATTTAATAACATAGGCTACATCCCCACATTTTCAGAATCATGCTGGCATTAGTGGATTTGTGTTGGCATGCTTCAAATCATACTTATCTGACTGTTATCTGTTTGTAGCGGGGTAGTTATCCCTGTAGGTTAATTATACAAACTATAATTATATAGTTTATATTATTATATAATTATAATTATACAGCTGGTCCAAAATCCAGTAGCTAGAGTTTTCTCTTGAACCAACAAATATGACCATATAAGCCTGGTTCTGGATCTTGCTATTAACATTTGAATCTCTGAATGGTTTAGCTCCTCAGTGCTTGAGTAAGCTTTTATCACATTATAGTTATTCACATCCACTGCAACCTCAAAATTATGGCCAATTGATTATACCTAGAATATCAATATTGACTGCGGGCAGTAGATCCTTTTCCTATTTAGTGCCCAAACTCTGTAGCAGTCTTCCTAACGTTTTTCACGATGCATGACAGTTTTAAATATAGAATAAAGAACCTTGCTTCATCATCATAAGTGACTTGTATTAGTCTGTCTTTCTCAGCCTTATCCCAAGGTTACTGTGGTTAGCCGGATGGTGGACCAGATGGTGAACCTGTACCCAGGAATGACCACAACATAGCCCTTGAATATCAGTGAAGGCTGTGACAATTAGACAAGCCGTCAGTACAGATCCTCAGACCTCGGTGACTGCACAAATCCTGAGGACAGATCCTCAGCAAAGTCCTTGGTGTCTAGACAAGCCCTCGGCACAGATTTCTACGGCCAGCTATGAATGTGTAGTGCCAGGACCAGCTGGGACCACACTGCAGTTTTACCACGAAGGACATTCATTGTGCTTAAGGCCACTAATAAGCCAGTCGTCTACTACTGGTGAAACGGCAGGTCTACCTAATACCTGCTGCGCAAACTACAACTAATATAACTTATACTACAGCGATCGATTGACTAATTGTTAATTGTTTCCTGATTATCGCTGTGAAGCTGCTTTGACACAATCTGTATTGTATAATGCGCTATATAGAAATCAGTGTGACTAGACTTCCATGTCTTTCCTGTGCCTGAGAATCCAAAAATACAACATTCTACAGGCAAAAAATAATCAATCGATTTATCTGTTACCAAAATTCTGTAAAACAAATATGGGAAAGTCCAAACATGTACTAGGCTTTTCACCGTGATGACATCAGCAACTGAAAGCAACCCACACGCTCATACTTACAACAAAACCAACATGTACTATTACAAATGTCAATCACTTGAGTAGTAGCCAGGAATGATTACATTGCAACTGTTGTAATTATCTCAGCCATGTCTCTGGAGCCGTCAAGTGATAAACACATATGACCCTAATTACTGCTGAATTGCTGAAATGCTCATTTTACATACAGTATTGCTGATTATAAGTCTGTGGCCGAATTGACAGAAAGAAGTTAAGAAATTGCTTGAGATAAATTCTAGTTCACTAGAACGTTCCAAAGCTCAAGGCTTTAAAACAACGTAAGAAGTCCTCAAATATGTATTATTTTCCTCAAGAAGAAAATGATAGGCTTTGGTGTTGTCTGACTGTATGGCGGTTCTTACAAAGGTCTTGTCCACATTAATACGTTTTCATTTGAAATATGTTTTTCTCTCAATTTTGGCCTTACGTCCGCACTAAGACAGTGTTTTTGCCAAGCAAAACTTAACGTTTTCTGACATTTCAGTTTGGATTAAACTTTTGGAAAACACTTGAAACCGCTAGCGTGGATGGGGAGCATTTTAAAACGAAAATGCCACAAATGTACAAAATTTATTTGGATTAATGTAGACATGGCCTAAAGACTCACTTTAAAACATCGCCAAGTCTTTTAGTGCTGCTGCATATTATTGTGATTACGATAAGTGCACATACTATTTCTGTTGTGACTGGGAGATGTAGCTAATTAGTTATCCCGAGGACCTCTGTTGAACCCTACAGTCAAGGCATGTCCTAACCTTGAGAATTTCATCTTTGTTGCCAAATACGGTGACCTCAGTTTTGTCTTTGATTAACTGGAAGAAGTTTTGGCACATCCAAGAGTTAATTTCATCAATACACCAGCACAGGTAGTTGGTGGGGTAGTCATTCGGAGACAGGGCAGTAGACACGGGCGTAGAATACATGGGGAAGGCGAGGGACATGTCCTCCCAACTTTTAATAACACATACATTTGTCCCCCACACTTTTCAGGCAAGTGTGTTCACATACAGGTTTTCAAGGGTCGGTGTGAATAAATATAGATTTAAATTCAAAGACACAGGGTAGTCTGTGCATGACCTGATGTTTTATTCGGACCCAGAATGAGATGAGATGAACATTACAGAACCCTAAACAATCTCATGAAGCGAGATTATACTCGAAGCCGGAGGGTGCTCTTGTGCAGAAAGCGCAAGATGGACTCATATAGAAGTAATAACTTAAGATGTACCAGGAAATCCCTAATATAGACAAAAACATCCAGCTATCACTGTATAAAATAATATCTGAATAAAATAATAAATAATAAAATACTATCTGAATAAAATAGAAACTTTTGTAAACGTGAAGACATCAAACACACTACTGCGACAATATATGGTTTATTTGTGTTTTTAAAGTCTCCAGGTAACAAATAAAGTATATGAACAATGCAGCGCTAATTGACATAGCACATATTACAGTATAGAAACTATTCTAAATTATGTGATAAAAAAGTATATAATTAAATTATTATTGGTTATTGTCCAACAGTGTAACTGATTTATTAGCCAATTAAAATCAATAAATAAGAGAAACATTTAAGTTTCCTATATAGGGAAACTTTCTCTTATTTCTTGCATATATGGGAATATATATTACATTTCTTTCCCCCTCAGTTCTGAAATGATGGCTATGCCCCTGTAGTAGATCTGGGTTTCAAGGTTCTTTATTATTATTTGTCACATACACAATCATACAGGGTATAATCAGTAGTGAAATGTAGGTCAGGACAGGTCCGCTCAATGGAAAGTGCAAAAAATAATAATAATAATAAAATAGAAAATAAAATAAAAATAACATAAGCAATAAAACAATGAAACATAACACAAGAGAATATATATATATATAAATATAGATGAGAATGAAAAAGGGAACAAATAATAAAATAAAATGAGTAAGATGTGCAATGAGATAAAATGTGCAATACAGTATACTGTGGATAATAAATATTAATAAAAAACACGGATGTGCAAGAGAATGTGCAAATAGGTTGTACCGGGTATGTACACATAGCAGCAGTGTGGATGATGGAGAATAATGGATGTGTTTACAGTTTATTAAATTGAGTCCTGTGGATGTAATGATGTTATGAGACTGAGTTTAGGAGCCTGATGGCCTGAGGGAAGAAACTCCTCCTCAGTCTTTCAGTTTTTGCCATCATGCTCCTGAAGCGCTTGCCAGATGGCAGTAAACAGAAATGATGGTTACCAGGGTGATTCGAGTCCTTGATGATTTTAGCAGCTCTGCTTTTACAGCGTTTGAGGTAGATGTCCTGCAGAGAGGGGATAGTAGACCCTGAGATGCGCTCAGCTAAGCGCACGACTCTCTGTAGAGCTTTGCAGTCCTGGTTTGTGGCATTATTATACCACACTGAGATGCACTGAGTCAATACACTTTCTATGGCCCCTGAATAGAAAGTTTTCAGGATAGTATATCTGTAGTATATAGTATATTTTTCATCTGTATAGCTGTGAAATTTGGTTCCCCTCCGGGAACATCGAGCTGCGTCGAGACGCTACGGGGAACGCCATCAGCGATGTCCAGCTCTGAATCATATGTGTAATCAGTCAAAATAGACGGCCAGACGTCAGGTGCGGGTGACGTCATGACCAGGATGCTTAAAAGCACGTGATGTGCAGCCGGCGCCAGCTTTTTGTCATTCAACAAAGCTCTCTGTGTGTGTCAGTCGATTGTGTTCTGTGAGTCTCTTACTATCAAGATAGGAAATAAGAAAGTTTGTTCTTAAAAAGAAAGGCAAAGAAAGACTAGAAGCAGACATGTCGAAGGCATCTTATAAGTCTAAGAGGTGCGAAAGTAGTTCACAGTACAGACAGTGTGTTACTCCCTGCCCTCGGTTTATCACGAGCGGGGATACACACAGTCTGTGCGTGGTCTGCTTGGGGGTGAAGCACGCAGAGTCGGCTCTTGAGGGAGCCGGCTGCCCGCATTGTGAGCGGCTTCCACTGCGCACGCTTCGCTCCCGGATAACTCTCTTCGAGGAGGGAGTTTTCGCTAGCGCTCCTCACGGTGCTGGCCCCGCCTCCGCTGAGGCGGAGCGGCAGCTGCACTCGTGGGGCTTGCAATTGGATTTGGCAGAGGGAATGGAGATGGGTGGATCCCTATCTCTATCCTCACCTGCCAGATTCACTGCCCGTTCTCTGGGTTCGGAAGCCCGTTCTGCGGTTTCTTCCCCTCAGAGGGCGGGACCAGCGTTTCACCTATCTCCCTCCGAGGAGGAAGATGTGGAGAGCGCTGATTATTCGCCCATTCAATCCCCACAATACGAGGAGCTATTAGAGGTAGTCACTCGTGCGGTTGCCAAGTTAAACATCAATTGGCCCACCGATGATCAGACTGAAAAACAGTGAAGTAAGCTAGATGAACGCTTTCTGCATAGTAATTTACTACCTATACGCCGGAGCCTGCCTTTCTTTCCCGATCTTCACACTGAGGTGTCGAGATCGTGGAATAATCCTTTTTCATCACGCTTATTTATCCCCGCCTCTGATTATTATGGTAATGTGGCAGGGTTAAGCAAGTGTGGTTACAGAACGATGCCCCGGGTTGAACAGACGCTCGCGGGCTATCTGTCACCCGGTGCGGCATCGTCTCTGAAGGCTCCGGTCTTGCCCACCAAGCTGCTGCGTGTATCATCAGCGCTGGTGGGCAAGGGGTACGCGGCAGCAGGTCAGGCTGGTGCATGCCTTCACACTATGGCTGTGCTTCAGGCATATCAAGCAGACCTGCTGAAAGAGCTAGATGAGGGCGAGCAAATCAGTTCGAGTGATGTCGGAGAACTGAGGAGAACCGCTGATTTAGCTCTCCGCGCCACCAAGGAGACCGCCCGTGCCATTGGGCGGTCCATGGCAGCGCTGGTGGCAGCGGAGAGGCACTTATGGTTGACTCTGTCCGACATGAAAGAGAAGGACAGAGTCTTCCTGATGGATGCCCCGCTTGCGCCTTCTGGGCTGTTTGGCGACGCCGTTGACTCGGTCGTCGACAGGTACCAGGAGGCTCGTAAACAGGCGGCAGCATTTCAGCGGTTTCTCCCTCGCCGCTCTATAGCTCTAGGGGCTGCTGGGTGGGGGCAGCCCCAACCGTGTACCAGCTCCTCATATAGGGAGATCCAAAGGCAGAGCGTTGCCTCTCGTGCTCCCCCGCAGCGGGACCGAGGTCGACAGCGCTCTAGGAAATCGAGACCTTCTGAGACGAAGCCCGACCTGAGGGTCGGGCTTCAGTCTAGGAAGTCCTCGATGAAGCGGTCCTGACATTTATGCAGGACTGTTGAGGGCGGCCCCTGCTGGGGAAGAGCGGGGTGCACCGCATTACACGGTGTCCGTCTCTCCTGGAGATCGGCGCCCTCTGGAGATCGTTCTGCCAACCCTGCCAGAGTTCCAGGGCGCAGCGGTCTCCCGCGAGTGCCTCTCTCAGTTCTTTCCGCCCGGAAAGGTAGCGGAGCTGAGAGCCTCGCCACGCCTTCGGGGATCTCCCGAGCAGCTACGTCGGTTGTTTCCTGCCGGTCCTCCGCTTCAGGGCATCGACCTAGCAGCTCCAAACACACCAGAGGCCAGTCTTGAGAGACTGGCTCCCTTAGTAGATTGTTTAGCAGCGTGGAAACTACTGCCAAATGTATCTCGTTGGGTCCTGCAGACTGTAGAGAAAGGCTATCGTATTCAGTTCGGCGCTCCGCCGCCACCTTTCAAAGGGTTATTTCTCACGTGTGTGAATCCCGAGCAGGCTCTGGTATTAGAACAAGAAGTCAGCTCCCTCCTGAGGAAGGAGGCCATCGAGGTGGTCCCTCCTCTCGACAGAGAGTCCGGGTTCTACAGCCGGTACTTCGTTGTTCCAAAGAAGGATGGGGGGGCTACGTCCAATTTTAGATCTGTGGCTACTGAACCGCTCAGTCAGGTGCCTGAAATTCAGAATGCTTACTGTAAAACAGGTTGTGTCTCAGATCAGATCCGAGGACTGGTTCGTCACGATAGATCTAAAAGACGCTTATTTCCACGTATCCATCCTTCCCAGTCACAGGAAGTTCCTGAGGTTCGCTTTCAGGGGCAAAGCTTACCAATATCGGGTTCTTCCCTTCGGCCTAACACTCTCACCCCGAACTTTCACGAAGTGCGTGGATGCTGCCCTGGCTCCTCTGCGACTCCAGGGCATCCGCATACTCAACTACATCGACGATTGGTTGATTTTAGCTCATTCAGAGCAGATGGCGGTTCGACATCGAGATTCTCAGTCGTTCAGTCATAATCAGTCGTTCTCGCTCAGATGAAAGAGTTGGGGTTAAGACTAAATGCAAAGAAAAGTGTGCTGTCTCCATTCCAGAGAACCACTTATCTAGGCGTGGTGTGGGATTCGACCACGATGCAGGCACGATTGTCCCCTGCTCGGATCGAGTCGATTCTCAACACGGTCAGGAGAGTCAGAGAAGGCCTGTCACTCACGGTCAAGCAGTTTCAAATACTGCTGGGTCTGATGACAGCAGCGTCCAACGTGATACCTTTTGGCCTGCTGTACATGAGACCCCTACAGTGGTGGCTCAAGTCCAAGGGGTTCTCCCCGAGGGGAAACCCATTCCGTATGATCAAGGTCACGCGGCGATGCCTACGTGCCATGGACATGTGGAGAGAACCTTGGTTCTTGTCTCAGGGCCCGGTCCTGGGAGCTACTTGCCGCCGCGTAACGCTAGCGACGGATGCATCCCTGACCGGTTGGGGGGCGGTCATGAGTGGCCACCCTGCCCGCGGTCTGTGGAGTGGTCACCATCTCACGTGGCACATCAACTGCCTGGAGATGCTGGCCATGTTTCGAGCGCTGAAACATTTTCTTCCGGACCTAAGAAATCACAATGTGCTAGTACGCACCGACAACACAGCTGTGGTTTCTTATATCAACCACCAGGGAGGTCTGCGCTCGCGCCCCTTATACAAGCTGGCGCACCAGATCCTTGTGTGGTCCCAGGACAAGTTCCTCTCGCTGAGAGCAGTCTATATTCCTGGGCATCTCAATGTAGGAGCAGACATCCTGTCGAGGCAGGGGCCGAGGCCCGGGGAATGGATGCTTCACCCCGAGGTGGTGAAGCAGATTTGGGGAGTTTTTGGCCAGGCACAGGTGGATCTGTTTGCGACTCATCAGACATCGCACTGTCCCCTCTGGTACTCTCTGACTCATCCAGCTCCGCTGGGGCTGGATGCTATGGTACAGACGTGGCCGAGGCTTCGTCTGTACGCCTTTCCCCCGATCGTTCTGCTCCCGGGAGTTCTAGAGAGAGTGCGCCGGGACGGGGTCTAACCAGATTGGTTAGATTTTTCTGTTTTTAAATTAGTCTGTAAATTTGTGATTGAAATTGAGTATTTGCATAGTCTGCTTAGATTGAAAAAGTTTGGTAGAGTGTAATCCGGTATTTGGAGTTGGTTATTGTAGCAGTGCTTCTCTAAGAGAGCTTCAGCATGCCAACAATTTCAGCTCAGTTAAGGCCAAACTTCGCCAAACATCCACGGACCGTCCGCATTACGTCATTTTCATCATCAATAGGGCTCGCGGACTGCTGCGTGCAGGCAACGCGCAGACAGAGCGCGTACAACAGCGCATGGGCGAGGTGAATGTTGAGACAGCGCAAGTCAAGTTGGTGGTCCTAGTGTTGAGGTTAACGCATTACAAGTAACACGAGGTACATAATCAGATAACTTTTTTCAAGTAACTAGTAAAGTAACACATTACTTTTTAATTTACAAGAAAATATCTGAGTTACCTTTTCAAAAAAGTAACGCCAGTTTACTTTTTTCCCATTTATTGACTGACAGCTCTCCTTTCTTACTATTGAGAGAAATCGGAAGTAGAGAGGCGTGTGCGCAGTGTGAACATGATCTTACTGTAGTTCTAGACTAAAAGTGAATATGCATTAATTCATCCCACTCACAACAAAATGATTTAGTATTCATCAAAATGAATTAAAACAGTGAAAGGCAAACTCAGAATATAACGCAAAGCTATATAAATAGAGCTTTTTGTATTAAAAACAATCAAGCCCAGCTCATATTTAAATAGTAATGCGAAAGTAATGCAAAAGTAACGTAACACATTACTTTCCATCAAAAGTAACTAAGTAATGTAATTAGTTACTTTTAGGAAGTAACGCAATATTGTAATACATTACTTTTAAAAGTAACTTTCCCGAACACTGGTCCTGCGCATGTGTCAAGCTTGTCCGTCCGCACTCTTCTGCGACTGATTATACTTTGAAAGCTGCACGGACGTGGCTGTGCGCGAGACGGGATGGAATGCAGAAAGTGAAGTATACCTGGGCCTTTATAAGCATGCTAAAACCCTTTCTAAGTCCATGCTTATTTAAAGCCTGGACCTAAAATCTAGTTGACCTCAGTAAATGAGTAGTCATCTATCCTACTCAAACCAAAAGTATTTTGAATACACTTATCATATGAATGTATAAAGCAAATAAACTGATAATTACTACTAATATTAAATGTAACTGTATTCTGTGCTGCAGCCTGTAATCATAAATCACAAGGTTTTTATGGGTGTTTGGCTTAGTGTCATGTTAGAATAATTTTTATACTCATACCTTTTGTTGTTTTAATATTTTGAAATGTTTTTTGCTTTATTTTTTGTTTTCATTTAAATATTTAGTTTTGAAATGTTGTTGTATGCATTTGTCATTTTATTTAATTTCTCAATTTTCTTAAAAGTGTATATATAGTATTTATAGAGTTTTAACTAATAGTTTTAGTTACTTTTTCTTATTGGTAAGTCGCTTTGTATAAAAGCGTCTGCTAAATGACTAAAAAGTAAAGTAAAGTAAGGTTTGTTCATTTGTGACACTCTCTGTGAAAACCCAGCTAGTCATTTTTTTGACATTTACTATTTTCTGCATAAAGTCATCCTACATATTATAAAGAACATTCTATGAAAATGATTATTTTTATCTTTAATATTGACTAAGTAAGGCCATGTCAAAGATTTAAATCATAGTGAAATTAATTATTGTAATCAAACTTTGATGCTCGTTATCTCAGAATTAGATTGTTTTTAATTTAGCCTGGTTTTTACAGAGAGGGTCACATTTGGTCAGAGATGTTAATTAATAATTAATAATTAATAATTAAATTAATTTAATCTGTATTGTACAACGTGCTCTATAAATAAATCTGACTTTACTTGACTTTTGTGTCATGGACAGATTTTCAGCCTAGAACAGAAAACACAATAAGGATTTATTATTTTTTTGTATTTGTTTACGTGACCCAAGAGCTCTCTATTTTATCATTCAATTACTCTTTCAATTGAATGTATTTCCATACAAGTCAAGTCATCTTTATTTATGTAGCCACTTTATTGTCAAAGCGGCTTTGGGAAAATTGTGTCGATAATGCAAACCAAATTCAATGAGACCAGGGCTCTCTGTATTTTCCATTCTCTCGCTGATGGATTTTGGTTCCTTGATCTTCATCTTTGCTGCTTTAAAGCAACTCTTAAAAGAGCAGTCAATATTTCAGTTAAAGTCAGTTCATTGTTGATTCAGTGATGTCATCATCAGCTCAGTTGAGTTCTCTTCAAATAGTATCTGTGCAGTAAACTCGACAATAATGCCAAAAATGAAGTGTCCACAACTAATCAAGGAGCCCAACTCCATCAGCGAGAGAGTGGAGAATACAGAGAGCCCTGGTCTCATTGGTCCTGATGAACACTCAGACTGTGTCTTGTTGAGCTGTTTTCTGGCAGTACGGTGCAGTGAGATTTCTCAGCTCAGGTGACAGAAGTTCACTGGAGAAGCATGCTGGCACTATTAAGCCAGCTTTAATCACATCACAGGAGGCGAGCTGGCCGGAGTCGACTGGCCTCTCAGTGTAACCACACCAAGATGCTCTGCTTTTGTGTTTGTAAGAATAAACCAGCATCAGCACTCAACACCGTATCCACGTATAAAACGCCACACTACAGCCACCATCAAACACAAAGTTAAATAATAATTGCATCATGTTTAAGATATGTTATAGAAACATATTGTGGCCAAGAGCATCTACAAGAAGATGCTGTGTACTACTCAAGAAGCTGTCAGTGAGAATTACAACATACAAAAACACCTAAGCCATACCTCTGCTTAGCTATTTGATTTAAAGGTTACAAATCCATCCTTGTTCCGTGCTATACACGGAGTGTACACAAACCTGCCTAAGGCCTTCAGCTTAAATGTCTAATAGTTTTGTGTGAATTTAGGTAAAAAATCTATGATAGTAAAGAAACAGTAGCCAGCAAGTGTCTCCAGTTTGATTATGATCATGATTATTATAAAAAATTTGCGGTTATAAGTAAGTGTCATCATGTATATATGTATAAAATTGTTCAAAATAATTATAAAACATCAGGTTAGTAATTAAATCTGGCTCCAGCTGCTTTTACTGTAACAATCAGCATAACCAGTGGAAGACATTGACTCATCACTGGACCATACCAGACACAAGCACCACTAATCAATCCTCAAACCTCATCAGAGAGCATGGCATTACTGTATATAGGCCTACTGTACAGTACACCAGCTGATGAAGATCTTCAGAAGCGCTTGATAATTACACACCACTGGTGTGTGTGAGCAGGACTGGACTGGACAGCCCCACTGTATGTACTGGGGGTCAGTTACTGATTGATTGATTGATTGATTGATTGATTGATTGATTGATTGATTGATTGATTGATTGATTGATTGATTGAGAAGCATCCCGGTGTTCTGATTTACTCAAGTCTTCTCTATTAGACAATCCTCAGAAGCAGTAATTATACTTCATAACAGAAGCATATGAGCTGTGAGGTGTGTAAGATGATTGACAGCTAATACAGCGATTCCTCTGTGACTGTGTCTGTTCAGCCAAGAGCACACGAGAGATGAAAAGACTGCAAAACATGAACCCACTGCACATTCACACACTTTTGGCTTTTCTCACATTATTGTTTGCGTGTTGTTTAGGGGGAGGTGAGGACTGTGTGTAGGACCTCTTTAATCCTGCCAAGTAACATGCTAGAAACAAGCTGATATGTACAGTACCTGCAAGTGTGGCAGCAGCCTGTGCATCGACTAAGGGTTCACACTCCAGTCCAGTAGGTGGCAGATATGCATTTATGTTGTGGTTGGTTTTCCAACCATTAAAATATCAGAATAAGGTGGCGGCACTAAGAGCAATTGGGGCACCATAATTGTACTGCATGCCGTCCTATTTTACTACATGGGGTCTGCATGAATTCACAGCCCTAATGTTCAGTTCGTATTATACAGCAAGTCAAAATGCTGTACTGCCCCTGTCTGTTCTTCGAGAGTGCTTGTGATGAGAAAAACATAGAAATTGCATCTAGGGTTGACAGTCATGCACTTACAATAGATGTCTATGGAGAAAAGCATATAACGGACAACCCCATAAGCAGCTACAGTAGCATGTGTCTCATGAATACATCATGTTTATCTATAATACATATGCACATATGGATCAGCGCGGGATATTCTCTCCAAAGAGACAAGTGAAGCCACGCCTCCTCATCTTCCCAAAATTACAATAGCAATTCATATAATTGTTTTCTATGAGCGCCTACTGAGGTGGAAAAGCTAAAGCTTCACATAACAGTAATTACGATGATTGCACGAATGCTTGATGAACATGTGAATGCCATAATGCACGTCTCTGATGTTCATAATCATCTGTAAATTGAGCAGAATGGGTCAGAGTGATGCTTAAAGCAAGCAATGCAATTATCAGAATCAACTAATAAACAATCAATCACTTGTTAAGGAAATAAAACCATCTTATTAACACAGAAGGAGACACATATTATCACTTGTTGCTTTATAGTATTGTGTCTGATGAGGAAAATAGTTGAATAAGAGTTAATATTAATACATTTTTAATGCAAATTGAAAGTATTTAAATCTTTGTTAATTTTGTTCTTTGGTAATTCTATTTTAATGTCTAGTATTCTATTTTAGTATAAACATACAAAATATTATAGTCCATGCCATTATTTTTATTTAATAGAATATTTTCCAGAATATTTAGCAGTTGTTAAACTTTATTTATGCCACGTCGCTGTGCCGTCTGACCTTCTTTATCTGCTCACATCGTCTCACATTCATAACAGAGACTCGCTCTCACTATGTATACGCCTCTAGGCTTCTTCTAACACCGCACAGGCCATTTAAATGCTAAGCAGCCTTGTCTCTTTCAGTCCATTTGATTACGGCCATGCACTGGTCGGATGAGCATCCATCAAGACTGGATTTGCACGTGTGAAATTTAATTATAAATGTCCGCTTGCAAAATTAATTCAAATAAATCTATTCAACTTCGGGTTGCAGCTATTATGTTCAGTGGAGAGCTGGGATTTATCTTTACACAAACCGCTCTCTCTGCGATCCACAATGAGCCCAACGCCTCTGGTATAAGTCTCCTAGCTAAAAAGTGTCTTCGTAGTGACAGCTTCATTTGAAATGTGTGTGGATTGTGGATTTACACAATAATAAAATTCAGCTTGTGGAAACTCCTGTGTTTGGTATTGGCTGCCAGCTACAAAGAGCTCCATTGAAGACAGCAGATTAGAATTTCTTCCATGGCAAACACGAGTGCTGTCTTAGAGGCCAAGGGGGTTGACGGGGATAAATGGTGGTGGCAGAGACACGGCATGTGTTTTCATTTAGCCAGAGTCAGTCTCGGGCTTTATGAACGCTGCATTCACCTCCGTACATTCAACAAACCAATGAAACTTAAAGAGCGTCTACTTTTGTTATGTAGAGGACTGGTTCACACTAAAATAGACATTTTGTTATCCCTTACTAAGCCTCATGTCATTCCTACCCCTCGTGCTATTGTCTTATACCCGTGAGCTCTGTGTGGGGAACGGACCGGCTCTTTTTTGACATCGAAAAGAAGAAAAGTAAATAATGCCAGAATTAGTGGATAAACTGTTATGCTATCAAAGGGAGATAGCTGCTTGATTATGGAACCCAATGCATATTAAACCTTCATCATCTGTAAGTCGTAGAGCTTTTAGAATTGATTTGAGGGATCGGGTTTTGCATTTTAATGTTTAATTCTGTTTGTGTGACTGTATGTAATGATAGTGGTCAACGGTAGTTGTTTTATATGTGCTATAGAAATACAATTCGTATCATATTGTATTGTATGCTTTAAACCTGACTGCATGTTGTATTGTCCATTAAAAGCATCTATATTAAAAATACTACATCTGATGTATTACCACACATCCTAACACGGGACACTGATTCGATACAGACGACAGAAATATAGTCTACCCTGTTGACTGCAAACTATACGTGAATTATAACACACGTAATGTATTTCTTAATAATTGTAATAGAAAATATGCATATTATTAGTAAAGGAAAATTTTTTTTAGAGATAGTAAACAAGAGTGCATTTAAAGAGAAATTACATCGGCTACAGGCCACAAGAACTCGTCATTAATCCATCATGCATTAGCAGCCGAAAAAATCAAGCACTTCTACTGTACATCAGAGAATGATGCATTAGCCCTGCTCTCACTTCAGAATTCAGCTCATTAAAACACAGAATTGACTCATTGATAGAGTCGCTTTTCTGTGTTGTACACCAAGCATTGAGCCAAAGGTGGTGTGTATGGGCAGAGCAGTCCGAACTCAAGACCTCTGCCAGATTTAGTTTATCAACATTACAGGAACATAGAAACACATCTAGAGCTGCATCAAGTGGTCAATACGCCAGAGATGCTCTCAAAATGTGTTCGAGTCAGGCATGAAATATTGAAATCCAGAGCCACTGTTATAAACAACTAATGCAAGCTAAAGGGTATAGTGTGTGTGTGTGTGTGAGAGTGAGAGAGTGAGAGTGTGTGTGTGTGTGTGTGTGTGTGTGTGTGTGTGTGTGTGTGTGTGTGTGTGTGTGTGTGTGTGTGTGTGTGTGTGTGTGTGTGTGTGTGTGAGAGAGAGAGCGTGAGTGTGTGTGTGTGTGTGTGTGTGTGTGTGTGAGAGAGTGAGAGAGAGTGAGAGTGTGTGTGTGTGTGTGTGTGTGTGTGTGTGTGTGTGTGTGTGTGTGAGAGAGAGAGAGAGAGTGTGTGTGTGTGTGTGTGTGTGTGTGTGTGTGTGTAGAGAGAGTGAGAGAGTGTGTGTGTGTGTGTGTGTGTGTGTGAGAGAGAGTGTGTGTGTGTGAGAGAGAGTGAGAGAGTGAGAGAGAGTGTGTGTGTGAGAGAAAGAGTGAGAGTGTGTGTGTGTGTGTGTGTGTGTGAGAGAGAGAGTGTGTGTGTGTGTGTGTGTGTGTGTGTGTGTGTGTGTGTTTGCATGTGACTGAGGGTGTGTGAGTGAGTGGGTGAGTGAGTGAGTGAGAGTGTGTGTGTGTGTATATTGCGTGTATGAAGGTATCCCCCACACACACACTCACTCTCTCTCTCTCACACACACACACACACACACACAAAGACCCACACATTTGACATAAACCTAACATTTGTAAGCTATTATTAACACAAAAAGATAAACGCCACAATAAAGTCTCAATCAAAGATTTTAAAATCTTTCCAAATCTTGATCTATAAAGCTTCATCCACCACACTCCTAAGATCCCAGCCACAGAGAAACTAAACATGAATAAAACCTATATGAACCAACAAATATATGTATAAAAAGAACTGACTCCTGTAGTGCAGAAGAACACTTGTTACCATTGAATATCACCAAATGTTTGGCCATGCATGTCTGGTTTCATGTATAATGCGTCTTATAAGAGTATTTAAAACCATAGTTATTTTAACCCTATCAAATCCGCCCCAGTATACATGGCACTAGAATATAAATACAAGCTTATTGTTCCTTCAATAACAGCTTTCAGAACGTTTACCTATTTTAAGTTTATTTTTTGGTTTGTTTATTGACTAAAACCTTGATTAAAAACATCAAGCAGGAATGAACTGCACAGTTACACTTTATACAATACAATCATACAAGCACATATTTTACTGGTCACCATGGTGACTTTTACAGTGGTCAAGTATTCCTTACTGTACATCTTAAAACAATCATTAATAGCTATGCATTGGTGAACTAACATATTAATGTCGTATAATCATCCACACGAGAGATGTATATAACACAGTCAATGCGTTAACTTACTGGATGATGCTGAGTGCCTTCACAGAGGAACGGGTGATGATTGCGATGTATTTCCACAAGTTTAAATCAGATATACTTCATGAAGATGTGCTTTAATATGAGCAGAAGCGAACTGATCTGAGATGAACAGTAAATATCGATTGTCAGAAGTCGCCGAAGTGATCATCATCTGCACGAGCTGTTAGTTTAG
>CM050426.1:11097895-11180395 GCA_027564155.1 Gymnocypris eckloni scoliostomus | reverse complement strand
CTAATGAGACAAGTAAATACACTTACGAGCTGTTTTTAACTTCAGCTGATAGACTGCTTCTCTCAAAGACTATGAGAGAACTAGTCTATAACTGCTTTACTGAAAAAAGGCTTCAGTTATCGGAGAAAAGCAGTTTTCCTCATAAGCATCTAGCAACGCAGTACTCGTTCCCGTATCTCAGAGAACCGAGGTTACGTCAGTAACCGAATACGTTTCCTTCATTTCAGGTTTAACATACTCAGAGCTTTCACTTAACCTCCTTTCAGAAACAGGCCTTTGGACATATTCTTGACATCCAAACTCATATTAGGACAGTAAACAAGAGACTGCAATCTCTTACAGGTTTTGTATCTCCCGAGATGACCTGAAAAAGGGTCATCATGAAAAAACTCAAAAGCCTGGTGCGTAAGGAATTGGGTTTGAGTTTAGATACGATAGACTTTGTCTTCAATAATGGTCTGAGTAATAGAGGCATGACCATTTTCTTACCAGAATAGATTGATACACTGATTACACTTTTGCATCCTCTTGTTGAATGAATTAATTGTTGGGCTTTCCATACCTCATCATCAGTACAAGGAAAGACAGTCATCTCATTTTTTGTGGGTTTTAATACAGTGGCACAGGTTGACAGGAGAGGTTGGTCCTAGGATGCACAGGAAAGGGCATCTGGAACGGTATTGTACTTAATTCCTGCAAACGTAATGTCCGGTGCCTAAGTTGTGTGCTAGATTTGTTGGTCATGAATACCCACCCTAGCGATGCATGGTCAGTTACCTCTGTGAAGCAATGACCTTCCAGATAGTACCACCACTTCTCCAGGGCCCAAACTGCAGCAAGGCACGGCCCAGTTTTGTGATGCACAGGATGTGCTGAGTCACATGATGTTCTGGAGCACATGGCTTAAGATAGTTTGAAGCTGTTCAGTTCAGGGCAGTGAGGTGCAACACATTTTTCTGTGTGTTTTTTCTCCTCTGCTAAAGAAACTCTTAAGCCTCTTAAAAGTCCTCCTCCATACTCCTTACACTTTTTGATCTTAAGAGCTCTTTTAAGGCTTAAGTGAATAACTATTATCTATACTAGGATCTTCTCTTTAATTATAAGGGGACACACTCACTTTTCTAATAATTTTGTCATTAGAAGAACATTTTTCATGAATACGGTCCCAGATCTGTAACTCTTTCTTTTTACATCTAAATCATTCTTTGGCGTCAAGACACTGATGACACGGCATTGTGTGTTTTTCTCGCTCTAGTTATGCCAGCTTTTGTTTTCTTAGTTTATTATTTCCTTTACATGTTGTGCTGTCTGTAATTATCATTACCTTACTAAAAGTGTATTTGAAGCTAGAGCTAGTGTAATCAACTAGAAGTGGGTTACACAAGCATTAAAATAAATCATTATAATTACATATACAGAAAACACACATACACACTGCTCCACGTTTTAAATTCATCCTTCCTCAACATTTGCTATTAAGAACATGCATTAATTAATTTATAAAAATACTAAAATGTGCAATTTGATATGTGTCTGAAGGTTATCAAAGAAACATGTAGTGTATTGGACTATTGAAGAAGTATGACAAAGTACACCTGCATAGACAAATACAGTAGTTAGTATAATATTTGTTTTGTTTTGGTTTACAATGAATGGTTTGCAGAAATTGATTCCTCTTGCTATTTATGCAAACATTACCATGTTACAAGCAACAAAAAGCAGCTCGTTACTAAAGCCTTTGCCGACTGAAAAATGTTGTTTATTATATGGCTCCCCTTAGTGGGCTAAATTGACAGTACAGTCTTTACTGTATGTCTCTGTATTCCTTTCTGAGAGATAGGGGATTACAATTTGGGCCTTTCTGATATTGATTACAGCCAGGCAAATTAGATACTTGTTAAGATGCGCTCACATTTACCATTTGCTTGGCAAACGTTTGTAGGCGGAATTCAGTTATTCTGATAGAATTTCACTCATTACCCCTCCTGGCAGAGGTGGAAAGAGTACAAAAATATTCTACTCAAGTAAAAGTACCATTACATTACTGAAATTTTACTTAAGTACAAGTAAAAGTACCAGTCTAAAAATATACTCAAGTAAAAGTAAAAAGTAGCTCATTTAAAATTTACTCTGAGTAAAAATTACTTAGTTACATTTTAACAATGAGAGGGAGGAAAAAATGGGATAGACCAAAGGTGTCAAACTCAGTACCTGGAGGGCCACGGCCCCTACACAGTGTAGATATTACCCTAATTAAACACATCTGATCCAGCTAAACTAATCATTTAGGCTTATTTGAAAACTACATGGTAAGTGTGTTGGAGCAGGGTTGGAACTAAACTCTTTAGGGCTGTGGCCCTCCAGGAACTGAGTTTGACACACCTGGGATATGGGCCTATAAATCTCAAACTAGGTGTTTTTAATTAAAGGAATCAGTTAATTAGAATTATAAGACATTTGGGCTGTTACCAGGCAAATTAAATCAGTATCAACAAAATTAATCTTTGCAATGCAGAGGAAATGCAGAAGCTTCATCTGAAGTGGCATAGATGTATTACACACTGACATGAATGCATTTAGCCTGCTGTTACAAATGCAGAAATAATGTTTTGATAAATAAGACATAAAATGTGACCCTGAACCACAAAACCATAAGGGTCCATTTTCCTAAATTGCGATTTATACATCATCTGAAAGCTGAATAAATAATATTTCCATTTATGTATGGTTTGTTATGATCGGACAATATTTGAAAATCTGGAATCTGAGGGAGCAAAACAATCCAAATATTGAGAAAATCTCCTTTAAAGTTGTTCAAATTAAGCTCTTAGTTTTGATATATTTACAGTAGGAAATTTACAGAATATATTAATGGAACATGATCTTTACTTAATATGCTAATGATTTTTGGCATAAAAGAAAAATGTATAATTTTAACCCATACAATGTATTGTTGGCTATTGCTACAAATATACCCCAGCGACTTAAGACTGGTTTTGTGGTCCAGGGTCACAAATGTTAAATAGTCATTAGAAAAAAAAAAATAATAATAATCAAAAGATACTTTAAATGTTAAATTAGAACCACCAGTAGGTGTCAGCAAGTCACTCATAAGAGAGTCATTGCGATTGAACAGAATCATTTAAACGGTTAATTCAAGGAATGAAACACCGTCATTGCTCAGAGTCAGAGACGCAAAACTGTGTTTGGAATTATTTTTGTTGTCGAAATAGAGCAAAAACAGGCAATATGGTGTCTAAAGTCTCTTAATTAACTTCTTGTTTGTTGAACTGTTGTAAAAAGAAAAACTACAGGCCGATGTAATCATGGTGATTTTTTTGAGAAAAACGGCATTCTTCGTGTGATGTTGACTTACTATATTAAATTATATAAATATATTAATTTTCTGCTTCTATATCTTCAATTTTGTGATCATTCTAAACGCATTTTAACAGACTGAATCACGCAGTGAAAGAAAGCACTCCCGTTAAAACAACAATTATTATATTATCTCAGATGATATCGCACACCCTGCACCACTGTCTTTTTGGCTCATTTGTGCAAAACCTTTTGCTAAACCGTCAAAGCTTCGTTTTAACCACCAATGCAACGATGTAAGTATTTACGTTACCTCTACATGCTTGCGAAGGGTTGATGTCGAGATGTTATAAGCTGCTAGTTCGGTCTCCCGAGGCAAACACATCTTACACTGCATAATAGAGCATGAATATATGGCCAGGGGTTCACTTCATTTCCTTCGAATTCAACTTCAGCAGAATACGACGGGGTTTGGTTTTCAGCTGGGTCTGCACCATTAGGGGCCGTTCACATATCGCGCCTAAAACGCATGGAAAACGCGGCGCGCTGCTTTCTCCTTTTTCCAATGCGCTGGCGGTTGCGCCCGGAGGCGTTTGTCGTTGCTAAGCAACCATCAGCTGCGCTCTCCGTTACAAGAAGGAAATTTCATCACATGACCTGCGGTGCGCATGCGGCATTCTGAAAAGTTGAGATGTTTTTATCTCGGCGCGCGCGGACGCGCCTGGAAAAAACGAGCGCGTCGCACCGCGACTGCGTCGCTTCCATTATGAGCGCGCATACCGCGCGTCTACATTTGAAATAACGAACTTAAGCGCGCAAAAGACGCGATATGTGAGCGGCCCCTTAAAACGCCTGTCTTGCCCGTCTGCATCTTTCTTGTGATTTTTAGCGCCAGTTTCTTCTTCTGCCCATTATTTGCTGCAGTTTTTCCACTGAGCGATTTTTTTTTACTCAGTAACGAATGTGTTTTAAAATGTAGCGAAGTACAATACTTCCCACAAAATATACTTAAGTAAAAGTAAAATTACAGATTAAAAACATTACTTAAAAAAGTACAAGTACACAAAAAAGCTACTCAATTACAGTAACGCGAGTAAATGTAATTCGTTACTTTCCACCTCTGCCTCCTGGGTAGTCTGATTTTTATAGTATAATTTCTAATTACCCTGATACTTACGCTGTGACTCTGAGCGATAAAGATTAATATATAAAAGTGCCGTAATGCATACAGGCAATGCGGCACATTTCGAGCACTGGTTCTGTTATTAAAGAGTGCTCACTTTGGCTGACGTCTTCATTCGAAGTTGTAGTTGAAGAGGCAGCATCTCTGTCACTCTCAGGGCAAAGCAGGTTCGGCCGCAATCATCAATCATATTTAAAGGGAAGCCGATGTTCTGATGATTTGTGCTACCCGCTCAGATTGTGCAACATCCCATTAAAAAAGATAGCTAGCACAAATCGATAGCGAAAAATGCTACCTATCAGATTGTGCTAACAGCATCTTATTCTTGTAATTTGAGGCTTTTTCAAATGTTTATACCTACACATATCCTAAACATACCCACCCACACCTACCCTTACCCTAAACTTACCCTTAAAACAATGCAAATATATTATTGGTAGCACAATCTGATAGGTAGCATGTTTCGTCAGTACACCAGCGCATCCTGACCGCATCAATGTCTTTACTGGATGTTTTTAGGGAATATTTGCATTTATTCACAGATGATTTGATTATTTATTTATTCTTTTTTAATTTTGTCATTTAGCAGATGCTTTTATCCAAAGCGACTTACAAATGAGGACATTATAGAAGCAATCAAAACCAACAAAAGAGCAACAATATGCAAGTGCTATTACAACTCCTGGTTAGCCTAACGCAGTACATGTAGGAATGTTTTTTTTTTTAAAGAGTATATAGAATTTAGAAAAAATAAACTTAGTGTTAGTTTTACAAGAAAAACTAGCAATTAGAGAATAAATATGCATTTGATGGAGGCTCAAATGTGTGTGTGTTTTTTTAAATAAAAAGAAGACAGATTAGATCAAATAGAATTAGATTAGAGAGTGCTAGAGTTAGAGGGTCAAATAAAGACGGAAGAGATGTGTTTTAGCCGTTTCTTGAAGATGGGTAAGGATTCAGCTGCTGGGATTGAGGTAAGCAGGTCATTCCACCAGATGAGAACAGTTAATGAAAAAGTCAGTGAAAGTGATTTTGTGCCACTTTTGGATGGTACAGTAATGCGTCGTTCACTTGCAGAACGCAAGCTTCTAGAGGGCATATAAGTCTGAAGTAATGAATTTAGGTAAAGGGGTGCAGAGCCAGAGGTGGTTCTGTAGGCAAACATTAATGCCTTGAATTTAATGCAAGCAGCTATTGGTAGCCAGTGCAAATTGATGAACAGAGGTGTGACGTGTGTTCTTTACGGCTCATTAAAGATTAATCTTGCAGCAGCGTTTTGGATTAATTGTAGAGGTTTGATGGAACTGGCCAAGAGAGCATCACAATAGTCAAGTCTGCACAGAACAAGAGCCTGAACAAGGAGTTGTGTTGCATGTTCAGAGAGAAAGGGCCTGATCTTCTTAATATTATATGATGCAAATCTACAGGCCGGGCAGTTTTAATAATGTGGTCTGAGAAATTCAGCTGATCATCAATCACAACTCCAAGGTTTCTGGCTGTTTTTTAATGAGTTATGGTTGATGAGCCT
This sequence comes from Gymnocypris eckloni scoliostomus, assembly GCA_027564155.1. Taxonomy (NCBI): domain Eukaryota; kingdom Metazoa; phylum Chordata; class Actinopteri; order Cypriniformes; family Cyprinidae; genus Gymnocypris; species Gymnocypris eckloni. The sequence continues at coordinate 11,174,366 of CM050426.1, read as the reverse complement.
AATTGGAAGGTGAAATTGTGATACAACGATGGGTTTGCTGAAACTACAAGTGGTTATTTCTTAGCTAGGTTGAGTTGAAGGTGATGGTCCTTCATCCAGCAAGAAATGTCTGCTAGACATGCTGAGATGCGAGCAGCTATCGTCAGCTCATCAGGATGGAATGAGAGGTAGAGTTGAGTGTCATCAGCATAGCAGTGATATGAAAAGCCATGTTTCTGAATGACAGAACCTAGTGAAGCCATGTAGACAGAAAAGAGAAGTGGTCCAAGAACTGAGCCCTGTGGCACCCCTGTAGCTAGATGTTGGACCTATCTGAGAGGTAAGACTCAAACCACTGGAGTGTGGTTCCTGAGATACCCTTTCTCAATATGGTTGACAGGAGGATCTGGTGGTTGACCGTATCAAAAGCAGCAGACAGATCCAGCAATATACAGTGCTCAGCGTAAATGAGTACACCCCCTTTGAAAAGTAACATTTTAAACAATATCTCAATGAACACAAAAACATTTTCCAAAATGTTGACAAGACTAAGTTTTATATAACATCTGTTTAACTTATAACATGAAAGTAACGTTAATAATATAACTTTGAGAAAAACATTTTCAGTTTTACTCAAATTAGGGTGATGCAAAAATGAGTACACCCCACTGAAAGTCTCTGGAGCAAAGCTAAATTTTAGACTACAAATGTCTAATTTAACAATAATTCAACCACAGGTGAGTCTAATTATTCATAACACAGGTGTTCAGCAGATAGTTGACTATAAAAGGGTGTTACTTAAAGAAAACCCCTTCCCATTTCATGCTGTCAGCAAATGGAAGAGAAATGTCACAAGACCTGAGAAAGAAAATAATTTCTTTACACAAGAATGGTGAAGGCTACAAGAAGATCAGCAAAGCTTTACTTATCAGTCAGAATACTATAGCAAAAGTGGTACAAACATTTAAAAAAGATGGAACTGCAACCATCTCACAGAGACGTCCAGGTCGTCAACGGAAGTTAACACCTCGACAGGAGCGTCTTCTGATGAGAAGGGTTGAAGAAAATCGACATGCAAGTTCACTGCAGTTATCTAAAGAAGTAGAAAGCCAAACTGGGGTGACTATTTCCCGTGACACAATAAGGCGTACACTGCAAAGGAATGGCATGCATGGGTGCCATCCACGAAAGAAGCCTCTCCTAAAGCCCAGGCACAAAAAAGCCTGCCTAGACTTTGCCAGGGCCCATGCTGACAAAGATGAAGACTACTGGGACTCTATACTCTGGAGTGATGAGACCAAGATAAATGTTTTTGGAACTGATGGCTTCAAAACTGTATGGCGTCGAAAAGGTGAGGAATACAAAGAAAAATGCATGGTGCCTACAGTGAAACATGGTGGTGGCAGTGTCCTTATGTGGGGCTGCATGAGTGCTGCTGGTGTCGGGGAGCTGCATTTCATTGATGGCATCATGAATTCACAAATGTACTGCTCTATACTGAAAGAGAAGATGCTACCATCACTCCGTGCCCTTGGTCGTCGTTGCACTTTTCCAACATGACAATGATCCTAAACACACATCTAAGGCCACTGTTGGATTTCTGAGGAAGAACAGGGTGAATGTGATTTAGTGGCCAAGTATGTCTCCTGATCTGAACCCAATCGAACACCTATTCTGAAGAGACAAGTTGAGCATCACTCTCCATCCAGCATCCAATCTCTAAAAGAGGTCATTCTTGAAGAATGGAAAAAGATAGATTTTGCAAAATGTAGCCAACTTGTTCATTCCATGCCTAGAAGACTTGGTGTTGTCAATTAAAAATCATGGAGGCCATACAAAGTACTAGATTTAGTAGTTTTTGTTGTGGGGTGTACTCATTTTTGCATCACCCTAATTTGAGTAAAACTGAAAATTGTTCTCTAAGTTATATTATTAACCTTACTTTCATGTTATAAGTTAAACAGATGTTATATTAAACTTAGTCTTGTCAACATTTTGGAAAATGTTTTTGTGTTCATTGAGATATTGTTTAAAATGTTACTTTTCAAAGGAGGTGTACTAATTTACGCTGAGTACTGTAAGTAATGAAGACTTGGAAGTCGTTCTTGCAGTATCGGTGGAATGTCCATTTCTGAAGCCAGATTGGTTACTGTTTAGAAGGTTGCTCTATGAGAGAAAGGTAGAGACTTGGTTGAACACCACTCGTTCAAGTGTTTTTGCAAGGAAAGGTAGAAGGGAAACCGGTCTATAGTTCCCTAAAAGAGTTGGTTTAAGAGTGGGTTTCTAAAGAAGTGGGGTTATACGAGCCTGTTTAAATGCTGAAGGAAAAATTCCAGTGTGAAGGAATGTGTCAATGATGTAGCAATTAGTAGTAGTAGATTAACAACTAGAGTTGAGCCGGATACTCGGCTGAAACGAGTATCCGGTACGGATAAAGCACTTTTGCCGAGTACGAGTATCATACGAGTAATACGAGTCAATATCTGTGCTCGGATTAAATAAAAATTATCATTGGGTAGCTGACTGTGTCTGCGTTCTGTGATAGGCTAGTCACAGCGCCCCTCCCCTACACACACGGATGTATTGTGTTGCTGTGTCCCGCTCTGCTCACTCACACAGAGAAGAGAACAGCGCGCGCTCGGTCTCTGTCTCTCCCTCAGTCACTCAGGTTCGTGGGTTTTTTCCGTTAGCGTTTAGGGTTTCTTCAACTTCAGGTTTGTTTTTTTACTTTGGTTTGTAGTACTTACTTATTAACCAGTAGAATTTTGGTAAACGTTGGGTTTGTTCAGACGTGGTGCTTGGTAGAATGCGACTCGCGTCTCTGGCTGTCTGAGATTTATTTTTCTTTTTTAAACCGTCAGCTGGCTCTAACCAGTTTTTTTTTCTTCACGCACTGAGTGTCTGACACTTTCTTGCTGTATTTTATAAAACAAATAAAGGTAGTTGTGGTATAAAACTATATTACAAATTAATTAGCTACACACACATACCTGGTGTGGAAATAAAAAAGAGCCAAAAAAAATAAAATCACACTGATCATAAAAAAATGTAAAGTTAAAAAAAGAAAGTTATGTTGAGATGAAAACTCTTGTTCATTACATTTTACTTCATAATTGCAACCGCATTCATTGTTGCAAAACTTGTTCTGTATATAGTTTGTTTGTTATCGTGATCAAAACCATTGATCTGAAGCTCAATGCTGATGCTGTCATGTAAATAGTTTTCTAATCAGCAATAAATATAAAAATTTCGGATCAACCCATATCAATTGCATGCTTAAAATAATATACCAGTTAAAGCCCCGCACATTTCAAGACAACCCGATCCACTTCCAGGTTAAATTCCGCCCACTTCCGGGTTAGGCCCCGCCCAGTCCGAGTACAGACACGGATACAGATAATTCATATGGTTAACAGATACAGATACAGATACAGATAATGCTGTACTCGCTCATCCCTAACAACTCATGTGGTGGACTGTCATGATTTTGGCTAATGTGAGGTTCAAGGTTCTTTATTATTCGTCACAAACATAATCATACAGGGTATAATCTGTAGTGAAATGTAAATCAGGACAGGTCCGCTCAATGGACAGTGCAAAAAAAAATGAAACATAACACAAGAGAATATATATAAATATAGGTAAGAAAAAAAATACAATAAAAATAAGGAGTAAAATGTGCAATGAAATAAAATGTGCAATACAGTATACTGTGGACTTTTTAATATAAACAGGGATGTGCAAGAGGAATGTGCAAACAGGTTGTACCGGGTATGTACACATAGCAGCAATGCGGATGATGGAGAATAATGAATGTTTTTACAGTTTATTAAATTGAGTCCTGTAAATGTTATGAGACTGAGTTTAGGAGCCTGATGGCCTGAGGGAAGAAGCTCCTCCTCAGTCTTTCAGTTTTTGCCATCATGCTCCTGAAGCGCTTGCCAGATGGCAGTAAAATGAAGAGACGGTTACCGGGGTGATTTGAGTCTTTGAGGATTTTTGCAGCTCTGCTTTTGCAGCATTTGAGGTAGATGTCCTGCAGAGAGGGAAGAGTAGACCCTGAGATGCGCTCAGCTAAGCGCACGACTCTCTGCAGAGCTTTGCAGTCCTGATTTGTGGCGTTACTATACCACACTGAGATGCACTGAGCCAATACACTTTCTATGGCTCCTGAATAGAACGTTTTCAGGATTGCTGGTGAGACCCTGAATTTCCTCAGCTGTCGCAGATGGTACAGTCTTTGCCTGGCTTTCTTAACCTGTGTTTGAATGTGTGTTGTCCAAGTCAGGTCCTCTGAGATGTTTACACCGAGGTACTTGAAGCTGCTCACCCTCTCCACAGGGGTCCCACTGATCATAAGAGGAGTGTAGGGCCGCTGCTGTCTCATCCTGAAATCTACAATCAGCTCTTTAGTTTTGCTCACGTTCAGAGAGAGGCAGTTGTCCTGGCACCATGATGTCTCTCTACCTCACCCAAGTATGCGGTCTCATCATTGTTGGAGATGAGGCCCAGAACCACAGTATCATCAGCAAATTTAACAATAGAGGTGGAGCTGTGAGAGGACACGCAGTCGTGTGTGTAGAGAATAGAGCAGGGGACTCAGGACACAGCCCTGTGGGGCTTCTGCGTTCAGGGTGATGGAGACACCACCTAATGCGCATCCAAGGGGATTTAGAAGTAGGTATATGCAAAGCCGACTGATGCGCCATATACCTAAATATATCCTGCACTACACCACTGAGAATGACAAGACCATGCATCAAAAGATTCTTTGCTCATTGAAAAATATCTGATCTTACAAATGACTTACTTCTTGCGTCAGACAAAGGCTGCATCTCGTTGCTAGTTTTACTTGATCTTAGTGCTGCGTTCGACACTATAGATCATGACATACTGATAGATCGATTACAAAACTATACAGGTATTCAAGGGCAGGCTCTAAGATGGTTTAGATCCTACCTGTCCGATCGCTACCACTTTGTTTATTTAAACGGGGAGTCATCTCAATTATCACCAGTAAAGTATGGAGTACCATAAGGATCTGTCCTAGGTCCTCTGCTATTTACATTATATATGTTGCCCCTTGGTAATATTATTAGAAAATACGGGATTAGTTTCCATTGTTATGCTGATGACACTCAACTATATATCTCAACAAAACCAGATGAAACCTCAAAAATCTGGGTGTTATATTAGACAGCAACCTATCTTTTGAAAATCATATTTCCAATGTTACAAAAACAGCATTCTTCCATCTTAGAAACATTGCCACGCTACGGAACATGTTAAGTGTTTCTGATGCAGAAAAGTTAGTTCATGCATTCATGACCTCTAGACTGGACTATTGTAATGCACTGCTAGGTGGTTGTCCTGCATCTTCAATAAACAAGCTACAGATAGTACAAAATGCTGCGGCTAGAGTCCTTACCAGGTCAAGAAAATATGATCATATTACTCCAATTTTACAGTCTCTGCACTGGCTACCTATTAAGTTTCGTATCAGTTACAGAATATTATTACTTGCCTATAAGGCCCTAAATGATTTATCTCCTGCGTACCTAACTAATCTTCTATCACGCTAAAATCCAACCCGCTCCCTAAGGTCGCAAAACTCTGGACTCTTGGTAGTACCTAGGATAGCAAAGTCCACTAAAGGAGGTATAACTTTTTCATATTTGGCTCCTAAACTCTGGAATAGCCTTCCTGATAACGTTCGGGGTTCAGCCACACTCTCTCTGTTTAAATCTAGATTAAAGACACATCTCTTTAGCCAAGCATTCATATAATGCATCTCACAATCTTGTACTGCCAGTCTATCTGAACAAACACACATTATTATGCTTTAGCTTGGGTTATACTGATAATTTCATCCAGGGTTATTCCTGGATGGAACAACTGCTACGCTAATTGTCTTACCATTAAACGATCTGAGATGACCGAACACCTGAGAAGAGACGATGACAACCCCTCGGAGGACCTCAGAGGAAGCCAACCATCAGCGATTATACTGACTTAACCAAAGTCTGCCATAAATGGTGGATCAGCACCTAGAGACAACCTCTACAGCCCTGAATGTCAGCGGAGTCTATGACACATAAATGAGCCCCAGAGACAGATCTCCAGTGAGAACCTCGTCACCTAGACATCCATCGGGGAAAGACCACTGGAACCAGTGGACCACTTACACTCTGACTTTGCTGCAGTTGGAACAAACTATTGGTTTGTCTGGCCAGAGGGGAACTGGCCCCCCGACTGAGCCTGGTTTCTCCCAAGGTTTTTTCTCCATTCTGTCAGTTTTCTCCATTCAGTTTTCGTTCCTTGCCGCTGTTTCCTCAGGCTTGCTTAGTTGGGGAATCTTCATTTCCAGCAATATCATCGACTTGATTGAACAGATATTATTTAAACTGAACTGAGCTGGACAATGCCATTACTAAATTCAATAATGAAATGCATTCAGCTGAAAATTGAGTGTTAAATCCTGTCATTTTACATTATTGACACAATTTGCCTATTTTGATACTGTGCAGTGCTTTGTTACAATTTGTATTGTTAAAAGTGCTATATAAATAAAGGTGACTTGACTTGACTTGATCTTGTAAGATGTTCTCCCTTTAGACTGAGCACGTTACGCTTGATCGCCAAATCGAAAGTGAAAGTGAAAGGCGCGAGCGCTAATTCAAAAGGATTTAAATTCCACGCATGTTGATATATTGATAGCGGCTCCCTGATGCGCGAAAATACAGTATTAGCACGTATGTGTGTGTGTGTGTGGGCGGTAAGAAAACGAAAAGGAAAAAATGTATGAACCTCAATTGAATATCACAACAATTTTGTGATTGGCTGTTATGTGTGGAGCCAGGGTGGGGCAAGCTTCTGATCGGATGGGATAGCAACGGTGATAAAGGACAACCCTGTCTGGTGCCTTTCTTCAGATCAAATGGACGAGAGCATAAACAATTTGTGAGGACTGCTGCTTTTGGTGCCCTATATATTATTTATATCCATCTCACAAAGTTATACCCTAAGCCCACATGTCACAGAACTTAATACAAATATTTCCACTCCAAGCGGTCAAAAGTTTTTCAGCATCCATAAAAATAACCATGGCCTTACATTGAGCTGTAAAGCAGTATTGTGCTATGCCCATAAGATAAGGATTGATAAGATATATAATTAATGATGCAAATATTAACTACATTATTCAAAACTTGAATGTGTTTTAAATAGATTTAATTTTTTATCATCAGGCAGACGATTTAATTTGTGTGTGTGTGTGTGTGTGTGTGTATGTGTGTGTGTGTGTGTGTTCGCTTGTTTGGGAAGCTGCAGTGACATAAACGGTGACATTCCAGATCAAGTTTGAAGGGAGTAATGGTAAAGAAGATCTTTTGTTTTATAAATAAATGTTCATTTAAAAGCAGTACACGATCAACGTATGTTACCGTTACCCCTTACGGCTCCGATGAGATTTTGTTCTGTCGTCCACACAGTGCCAACTCACAAAAGACTCGAAGCAGCATGGGGAGTTTCTGCTTCAGAAACATGCCGCGACGCAGCTGGTTTAACACAGGCATTGACTAGAGTGGCCACGAGCAGCTCCGGTGACCGTGTCGGAGCCGTAACCCTCCATGACTTTTCAGACAATATTCATGACCTAATGTTCCATTATTTTTCAACCCAGTGAACAAAAAAAGGTCCCCAGGACATCACCCTAAATGGCCTCTACGAACGTTCCCTGGACATCAGCACGTAAGGTTCTTTAGATGTTTGAGCAAACATCCGCAAATACGTCCTCTGGAAATTCACGAAGATATTCACAGGACGTACAGCGGCCATTCGGGACATTTAAGGGACTTTCGCTTTAAGTAATCTGAATGTCATTTTATTTTCCTTTTAGGCTAACTAAAGACAACAGACACGTTGTAAGGAGCAAATTTTTAATTGAACAATTGTAAAGTTGTGGTGCGTGTCAGCTGTGGGTTTAACATTAGTCTGATGCCAATTTTTCCCATTGTCTTCTAACCTAAAACAACAAAATGAACACATTCAGTAGTGCTATGATTGTATTATGTCTAGGTAGGAGTATTGTTTGTTCATTGAAAAAATTATTAATAAAAACTTTTGACAATTTGGATTCTGACCAAGTGGTCCGAAATTTAGCGCACACTTGAAGATATCCATCCCAAACAGGCTTTTTTGTCACATAAGTGTGTATTTTACAATTTGGAAATCAAGCATTTAAGTTTAATATCTTTCAATATTTAATCATTTCAGCTTTACATGCTAACGTTAGCTTCGAGAGTGTTCACATAGCGGTCAGCAGCAGTACATGACGGACAACTTCAGCAAACATTTTAAAAGGTAAACTTTCTGTGGTGAATGCTGGTTTGCGGGAAATTTAAACCTCAGGAGGTTAATTGAGTGGTATTGCTGTGTATATACGGGGCATCCCCCCTGAATTGAGGTATGCCACATTATCGTGTCACTGCGTTACTGTCACTTCCGGAATCCCGCCGCTCTGAGTGTGAGGTATGTGTGTTTGGTGTTTAGATCATGGCCGGCATGTGTATCGTGGATTTAATTAGTTTCTTTGCAGCCAGTGGTGGTCCGTGGAGGTTATATAACTGACTAAGATCGTTGGTTTCCCCAGCGACCCTGTTATATTGCCTGTTTGGAAAGAAAACAGTTACAGATACATATTGAGTGACCTGAGTGACGACTGCTCCTCTACTTGGTAGGCAACGTAATTTTGTTAGTGCGGGCATGGACTATGAATGAGTTTGTGGTGCTTTTGCATGACATGCTCTTTTCCCGTCCAGTGATCAGTTTAAGGGATTGGTTTGCCGGATATTTGATGAAGTTGAGGGTATGTAAATGTCAGTCCTCTGTCGTGTGTGTCATGTGTCCCCACCTCATGCTTCCTTATTTGGTTTGTTTCCTGTCCTTGTTTAATGTCATTATTAGTTCATTCATGTCCAGCCGTGTTTGTCTAATTATCTATGATTTACCTGTGTATATTAGTTCATGCCTGTTCAGTTTGATGTTGTCTGGTCTACTTGTTATTCCCGGTGTATCCTGTTTGTGAGTACTACCTTGTCCTGTCATGTCCTGCCTTGATGTCCTTATTAAATATTATATTTGAGTTTATATCCTCGTCTGCGTGTTCCTGTTCCTCCCTCGTGTGTGCACCGTGACAGAAGACCAGACCAAAACCGTAAACGGCGCCCATTCACCCCGTTTTGTTTTCCGTTTTGAAAAGTTTTTATTTTGTTCCAGTGTTTTTGTATGTCTGTCCCGCGGCATGGAAGTCGCCGCTCTTCATTCCCGCCATAGCCCACTGCAAGTCGGCGTGGGAGTTCGGCGGGATCGCCGCGAGTGCCGCGAGTCCACTGGCCGCGAGCCCTCATGCCCGCCGATCGCGGGAGATATTCGTCGCCGGCGGTGGCTCTCCCAAGCCCGCCGGCAGCTTGTCTAGTTCCCGGGTTGCCGCTCCCCCAGGCGCGCCGTTCGCGGGAGATCACGCCACCGGATCGCCTCTGACTCAATGCCCGCCGGCCCGCCTCTGACTCAATGCCCGCCGGCCCGCCTCTGACTCAATGCCCGCCGGCCCGCCTCTGTCTCAAAGCCCGCCGGATTGCCGCTGACTCAAGCCCACTGGATCGGCGTTGATTGATGCCCGCTGGCCGCCGCTATCCCTAGCCCCGTGGATCAAGTCCACATGTCACGGCCAGGAGTGCTGTGTGTCTGTCTTGTTGTGCCCACAGGAACATTTTAATCTACCTTGTCATGTCTTGTCTTGTCCATGGAGACTCCTCTGGGGCAGGCGGCTCCTCGTGTTGTGGCCATGGAGGCCATTCTAGCCGCCTGCCCCCTTGTTGCTGAAGTGGAGGCGGTCGCTGAGGGACCCTGTGAGGGCCCCTGAATCCTGGTCATGCCCAGAGGAAGCCTCAGCCTCCGAGCTAGCCCTGGAGGGCTTCTGGTTCCTGTGGGATGTCTTGTCTGTCGGGCCCTGGAGGGCTTTCCTGTCATCGTGTCCTGTCTGTCTGGCCCTGGAGGGCTGTCCTGTCATGTTTTGTCCTGTCAGTTTAGCCCTGGAGGGCTCCTGATACCCCCTCACTTCCCCATGGAAATTTTTGGGGGGGGTAGAGGGGTTCCGGCTGTAGGGGCCGGGCCGAGGGGGGTCGAGGCCAAGGGCCCCGAAGACCATCTGCCATGGCCTCCAGAGCTCCCAGCTCCGCCATGGTCCCCAGAGCTCCCAGCTCCGCCATGGTCCCCAGAGCTCCCAGCTCCACCATGGCCTTCAGAGCTCCCTGCACCGCCATGGCTTCCAGAGTTCCCAGCTCCGCCATGGTCCCTGTCTGTCTGTTCTGCTCTGGAGGTCCCCGTCCTGCGTTCCTGTCTGTGTCTGTCCTGAGGGGCCTCCAGAGCGCCCACCCCCCCTCCCTGATGGAACTGTTAAGGCTCGGGACGAGCCTTTCGGGAGGGGGGAGTTATGTCAGTCCTCTGTCGTGTGTGTCATGTGTCCCCACCTCATGCTTCCTTATTTGGTTTGTTTCCTGTCCTTGTTTAATGTCATTATTAGTTCATTCATGTCCAGCCGTGTTTGTCTAATTATCTATGATTTACCTGTGTATATTAGTTCATGCCTGTTCAGTTTGATGTTGTCTGGTCTATTTGTTATTCCCGGTGTATCCTGTTTGTGAGTACTACCTTGTCCTGTCATGTCCTGCCTTGATGTCCTTATTAAATATTATATTTGAGTTTATATCCTCGTCTGCGTGTTCCTGTTCCTCCCTCGTGTGTGCACCGTGACAGTAAAGTTGAGGGTATGTAAAATTATTTATATCTCTAAGGGCATTCAAAAAGGTATACATTTTAACTTTTGTCTTTTGGTGCATTTTAGCCTTGCAAGGGTGACATGCACTGTGGCATGGCCTAGCTTCCACATTATCTTTTTCTTTTCTTCCTTAGGAGTGGGGTAAGCCAGAGTGGGTGGGCTATCTGGTGCAGGGAGTAGAAGCTCTCCCTTTTGTCCAAAGTGTGGACAAAATTCTACTAGAGTATGTGGGTGCTTGTGAGATTTCATTCACAAAGGGCTGGTTCATCGTGGGCCGTTGTGATGCCAAATGCTTAGCCTGCCCACTCTCGGGGATACCCCAGCTCAGTTAATAGGCCTTCTTCATTTAATTTAACTTATTGATTGTGATTGATTTGCCTTTCTTTATTGTTGTCTTCTTCTTCCCGCACTAGATAACCTGCCCACTCTGGCTCACCCTGCTCCTAACACTTCCCATTAGACACAATGTACTTGTTACATCGTAAGAAGATTGACATCTACACTAATATTAGTCTTTTTCTGTCTTATTCCGAGGTCACCGTAGCCACCCGATCCGGTCCTTAACCAGATCAAATGATCACTGTAGTCACCAGATCCAGTCCGTATCCAGATCAGATGGTGAATCGCACCTAGAGACGACCTCTACAGCTCTGATCTTGTCATTGTACATTAGTGATACACTATTTTCCTATTTTGATATTGTGCAGTTGCTTTGACACAATTTTTATTGTTAAAAGCGCTATATAAATAAAGGTGAATTGACTTGTGGTTTTGGGCCACTTGCCGTCATTATACTGTTTCCTTCACCATGGTCTCTGTTTTATTTATGATTTAATAAAAGTTAATTGGTCTATATCCATGCCTCTTTGTTTCGTAATTTGTGGGAGTGAACAAGCTTGTGTGCCTTTCTTTGATTAATATTTCCCAAGGCGTTTAGCCAGGGGTGGTGTAGTTGCTACTAGTGATAATTCAGTAATCTGAGCTCTTACACTTTTATGCCACATATCCATAAATTGTGAACATTGTGAGATGCAGAGTACTAACGGTAGCTAATGTCTACAAATATCAAAGTAAAAATACCTTTTAGACTGACGAAAGAGAGTAAACTCGAGCCCGTGTTTGAGGAAATCACCAGATGGACCGTTAGCTGTCTGTGATTACACAGCTGTTCCTGTCGCAGAACCTGATTTTACCAAGTGCAACATGTTCCTGGGTGTCAGACCTGTGTCCCCATGTCTTGTGTCTCCCTTCCTCTTGTGCCCATATATGGTTACACACACACACACACACACACACACACGCACGCACGCACACACACTTTTACTCTTTTTTTTTACACTTTTAACATTTTTACTCGTTAATTATATGACCATCTACTGATACTGCTGTGCAGACTAGGCCGATTAAAAATGCAATCAATCATCAGTGACTTCACAATGATTTGTTTGTACTAATTTTACTATCAATGCTAATTAATTAATTTAATTTATGTAGCCTCATGTCTAGATATTGTAAAGTTGTATTCATACTTTATTAGTCTGCAACACTGCTTGATATCTATGATAACATAAGAGACTTTTGGTCACTATACAGTAACAAATAAAAAACAATTTTTTTCTATAATTGTTAGTTTATTTTATTCATATCCTTACGTCTAGACAATTTAGAATGTATTAATGTATCCATTTCTCAAACTGCCATAATTTAGCACTTACAGCATATGCAGACGGCTACACTTTCACTGCTAATGTATGATTTCCATTGTCATTATAAAACAATTATTTAAAGTCTGTGCATTAATATTTGAAAATGACAATTGTATTAATATAACACAGAATCATTTTCTTTTGTTTCATGATTCCCTTTAAAAAACTCACAACCACTTTAACCATATACAGCTATTTTTTATATATTTTATTAAATTCCTTTTGACTAAGCACAACTAACAGAAAGGAGTGAGCATCTAATAATATCTTCTAGCATCATATTATGCTTGTGTGGAGGATATAACAGAAGATAAATGTCAGATAGCTGTTTAAATCACTAGAGCTAGACAATTAATACAGTGTTTAACCCATTATAGTATAAGTGGATCTTGGTAGCATATACAACTCCATATACATTTAATCCCCATTCATAAACACTGTATAAAATAATGTAATTCCAAAAGAGGAAATATATTTAGGGAAATACTCACCTAGGAAAAGATGTTAGATTGTTATATTAAATGTTCTGTGTTCATAAAACATTCCCAAAAGTCCTATACTATGTATACTTAATAGTTCCTCTGAAGCTACACACGAACACATGCATTATAGTTTCCATTGATTGCAAGCAACAGTGTCTGTAAACACCATAATAATACAGATATCCCTAACATTAAGCAATTGATACAGGAGTGGTGCCATTGTTTGCTGAAAAACAGAACATTTTGCAAAATTGTAAAGAAAAAAATATTTAAAGCAGTAAAGGTGTGAAGTGAAGAATGCAACGGTGTGGATTGTACTGCTTGCTCCTTGCTCAGTCACACAGTTGTTGTAACAGGTCCTCAAGCTCTTTAATGTCTTCAAGAACATCTAGAGAAGATACATCACAGAATTGCAAAATATTATTTTATTATAGCAGCTGCACTTAATGAATTTCAACTGGGTTGTGTCTAATTAATGTTGATTTATGTTTAGTTGCTTTAAACAAGATGAGAGTCTCTTACCCAGTTTGATTTGGCCAGTTTCTGACAGCAAGTGTATTGTCTTGTGTAGTCCAGACTCTAGAGAATCTTTTATATGTTGCTGTGCAAAGAAGACATACACTCAAGTACACAAATTTTAACATGTTTAGAAAAATGTATTTGTCGAAGTTGAGCAATATTTTATATTTGCTAAGTTTAATCAGATATTCATACCACTTTATTATCATAATGAATGTCATGATCATAGTCATGAAGGAGAAGTTAAACCCTTTTTATTATTTTCCGGGTTAATTTGACCCATTTTGATTGTCAAGCTGTCGGAAATACCAGTTCATCTGTCATTTTTTTCTTGATATTCTATGACTTTTTCTCATTTAGGGGCATGAATATGTATGCAAAGTCACGATACACTGATGTGTTTTGAAGTGCACACAAATAAATTCCTGACGATTTTGATGTTCGCAGGTCAATTTGACCCACTTTTTTTTTTGCTTCAAGGCAACTGTACCCAAATTAAATATATGTATTGGATATATGTTGCTATTTTGGTATTTTACGATCCTGGAAAGGGTAAAATTAGCGTTTTTTCCTTTTCAGTGCTGAAAAAGACTTTTTTTCTTGTGAGAAAAAAGAAAGTGAGCTATAATTTCTATTTTCAAAGTATATGAAATACTATTTAACTCAACTTTTCTTTTTTTTATTAAGCTTTTCTAACTTATGGCCTTCAACATGTCCAAATAAGTTGTGTTCCAAATTTGAAGTTGATATAAAAAAAATGTAGGTTCCTATGCAATTTTGTTCAGGCGTTATACAAAAACTAGCCACCAGGGGTCATGCGAGCTCCACTGATTCATTGATTTTTTTAATGCAATTTTTCGGTCATACATTTATATATTTTTTCTCTCAATATTACTTATATCACAAAATATGGAATGCTGAGACTCAGACCTCTCCAAATATATGTATTTTGTCAATTTTATAAAAAGTTTAGATTCTAAAAGACCGTAATACATTTAGTAAAATGACACCCACCACTAAGGGGGAGGAGCCTGCTAAAATATTTTAAAGTACCATTTCCATGTTAATCCAATGTCTGATTTCAAAATAGTTTTACCAGGATACATTTTGAGGTTTTATGCTTTAAAATTATATATAATTTATGATGATTAATAAAACATGTTATAGGGAAAAATGAAACGAAAATAATTATTGTGACAGAGGTCAGAACTCCTATTATGATGTAGTATATATTTTGAGGTGCACTCTTGTCATAAATTGATCTATTACTGTTCCTACATAACTTGTAATAAAAAACTATGATAAAATATGATAAAATATCTACTTAGGAGTCTTAGACCTTTCCAATGATATATAGTTTGTCATGATGAGATTAGGATTTAACTCTAATATAGTAGTAAGGTACAGTAGTAAACTTCTACCTGCGGGATGGTAACATTTAAGGGGTTAAAAAATGTGGTTAAACACCTTTATAAAAAATCATACTTTTTGATATTAATTGTTTGCGCTGTGAGAAAAATACTTATATTAAATACTTACTGTTCATACCTTATTCGATCTTGTTTATAATAATGTGATATTTAGGGAATTGCATTTGAAGTCAATTACGGTCAATTTGACCCGCTCCATCAAAATCGTACACAGCAGAACACAAAACCTTAAATAAATGAAAACGCTCCAGACAAAAGGGAACTCACTATTGTAAATGTAAAAAGTATTCTGAAACAAATACCTCCAAATCTCTGAACCTCCTAAGCACTTCTGCTTTAGCCTGTTTGAACATGTCATGTTTTAAATTCTCAACGGCTTCTGTTAGAGTACTCTGCATCTTCTTCATGGATCCGGTTCCATGGAAATTCGCAGCTTCTAAAATTAGCAACATTTTGTATTTAGTCATCATATAACCTTTCATTAAAATAATTCATATATAATAACATAATCATGCAAAAAACTATAAAAAAAAAAAAAAAATTGTTAGTTTTACAAATTATTTATAGTTTTTATTTGACAGCAGTTCCCTCTAAAGCGGTGGTGACCAACCCTGTTCCTGGAGATCTACCTTCCTGTAGATCAGCTACAACCCTGATCAAACACAACGGAACCAACTAATTAGGATCTGAAGGAGCACTCGATAATTACAGACAGGTGTGTTTGATCAGGGCTGGAACTGGACTTGATATAGCAACTTACATACCCTGTACTCTCGCATAGCTAGAGTTTCAGACTGATGGCTGAAGGTCTGGGAACTTTGGCTGCTTTGATTGGCCAAGGCCCGCCCAAGAGGCCATATGACTGATAGGTAAAGCTACCAATCATGTTTCGGTGCATGAAAATGTCACCACAATAACAGACTGGTGTGTAAAACTCTCGGACATATTTTAAAGATTCTATGCTGTGAACTTTTAATGTTCACATACTTTTGAAAATCAAGTGTTTAGTTGACCCTGCTTGTCGTCACTGTTATAAACACGACGGCTTTCTTCTTTCGTGAGAGGGTTTGGCACCACGGCATCTTTGTTTCCAGGTAGAACACGACACACGTTTCCCGGAAATCCTGTATAATGAAACCAATCCCGGGATGACTTTGACACTCCCGAAGTGTTTCCAGTTAAGTGTGCCATATGCATCAGACGTTTAGCCAACGTTCCGTGGGCGTAACGTCTGAGGCTGGGACTACATACCCTGAAAGTTACCTCCGTTTTTGGAACCGAACACAGAGTTGATCTGCTTACTTACCCTTGAACATACTTGGGTACGGCACCTAACCTGCTTTCTGGGATACACCGAGGAACAGGGTTGGGCACTCCTGCTCTAAAGTCTGCTACAGACTGTGCCATTTTAGGGATCTTATAAGATCATGAGATCACACTGGACATACATGGATATAATAAACTTATGGATATAACATGTATGTAGACTGTACGATGATGATAACTACTGAATTGAAGGCTATGCATTCAAGTTAGTATATGTCATTACTCTTTTTCCCCTCTGTGGTATTTAACTTTTAGTACCACATCACGTTGCTCAATACATCATCATGATGCATTTTCATTGGCTACTCAGTAGGTGTAGGTTGTAGGATCATGTACAATTTCATGCACAATTTCTGACACTACCAGAAAATAATCGTAGGCCGTCTTTGATCGCGAGACTTTGACAACAATGGCTGACTTTATATCTCTCACTGCATGTCGTAGGACCACTGTTTAGGAGCCATGGCCACAATTGTTTTATGATGCTCATCGCACAGTGTGAATATATATACATAAAGCATAAGACAGTAACATAAGACACACTTAACCAAGGACAAAACAAAGTCAGGGAGTACAGGTATATATGCAAGGGAAACTAAACAGGACACAACTTAGTGAGTAACTATGGAAACTAATGAGGGAGGTACTAAACTGATAATAAGCTAAACAGGGCATATAAGAAATTAGAACAGAACACACGGAAAAGCCAAGACAAGGCATAAACCTGACAACAAAGTTCCGTTTGTTAGCATTACGTAACTACATTAGTTAATATGAACTAGCAATTAACAATTATTCTACAGCATTTATTAATCCTATGTAATGTTAGTCAACATTTGTTTATACCTTTTTAGTAATCAAAAGTTGTATCTGTTAACATTAATGCACAATGAACTAACTAACATGAAGGAACAATGAACAATTGTATTTTTATTAACTAACATTGTGTTAACTAACATAAGTATTAACTGATGTTAATGAACATTACTGAACATAGATATTACTTTGATAAAACAAAATAAGTCTGATAGGCTAGAAAAATTGTAAGTGATTGCTTACTTTCATAATAGGGAACCATTGCATCCCTAATCGTTATTGCGATAGATAAGGAGATGTCCTTCTTTCTTTCAATAACTTCTCTTTTGAGCTCCATCTTGAGTTTGATTTCCTTTTATGAGAATTAAAGTAATAAACACAATGTAACAACAACATTTAAATTGAAACTACGACATGCATTGTGTTAGAGGTTTTGTTTTTAGCAACTACTTAATATCACAATGTAAACAGATCATTATATATTGTGCAGCATTTTATATTTAAACATATTTGTGGTCCAAGCACACCAATGACAAATATGTCAAAAGGAGATTACCTACAGCAATTACCAATGACCTTACAGAGAGTGGCTTGAACTGTGATTGGTCTTTCTTTTTTTTTGCAATGGTACATATTGAGGAGCGAATTGTTGGACACCATTAAAAGCATAAATCAGTATGACTTTATTCTCGTAATATTTAGACTTTATTCTCGTAATATTTCGACTTTATTCTCGTAGTATTTTGACTTTATTCTCGTGGTATTTTGACTATTCTCATAATATTTCGACTTTATTCTCAGAGTATTTTGACTTTATTCTAGTAATATTTCGACTTTATTTTAATAGTATTTCGACTTTATTCTTGTAATATTTGTACCTTATTTTTGTAGAATTTCGACTTTATTTTCATAATTTTGACTTTATTTTTGTAGTATTTTGACTTTATTATCATAGTATTTCAACTTTACTCTCGTAGTATTTTGACTTTACTCTCGTAGTATTTTGACTTTATTCTCGTAATATTTAGACTTTATTCTCATAGTATTTCAACTTAACTCTTTATTCTCGTAATATTTGGACTTAATTCTCGTAATATTTGGACTTTATTCCTGTAGTATTTTGACTTTATTCTTGTAATATTTTGACTTTATTCTCATAGTATTTCGCTTTTATTCTCATAGTATTTCAACTTTATTCTCGTAATTTTGACTTTATTCTCGTAGTATTTAGACTTTATTCTCTTAGTATTTCGACTTAATTTTCGTAATATTTCGACTTTATTCTCATAGTATTTCGACTTTATTTTCGTAGTATTTCGACTTTATTTTCGTAGTATTTCGACTTTATTTTCATAGTATTTCGACTTTATTCTCGTAGTATTTTGACTTTATTCTCGTAGTATTTCGACTTTATTCTCGTAGTATTTCGACTTTAGTCTCGTAATTTCGACTTTATTCTCGTAATATTTTGACTTTATTTTCGTAATATTCCGACTTTATTCTCGTAGTATTTCGACTTTATTCTCGTAATATTTCGACTTTATTCTCGTAGTATTTAGACTTTATGCTCGTAATATTTTTTCTTTATTCTCGTAGTATTTCGACTTTAATCTTTAGTATTTCGTCTTTATTCTTGTAGTATTTCGACTTTATTATCGTAGTATTTCATCTTTATTCTTATAATATTTCGACCTTGTTCTAGTAATATTTCGACTTTGTTCTCATAATACTATTCTCATAGTATTTTGACTTTATTCTCATTATTTTGACTTTATTCTCGTAGTACTTTGACTTTATTCTCATAATATTTTGAATTTATTCTCGTAGTACTTCGACTTTATTCTCTTATTACTTTGACTTTATTCTCGTAGTATTTCAACTTTATTATCGTAGGACTTTGACTTTATTCTCGTAATTTCGACTTTATTCTTGTAGTATTTCGACTTTATTATCGTAGTATTTCATCTTTATTCTTATAATATTTCAACTTTGTTCTAGTAATATTTCGACTTTATTCTCATAATATTTCGACTTTATTCTCGTAGTATTTCGACTTTATTATTGTAATATTTCATCTGTATTCTCGTAATATTTAGACTTTATTCTCGTAGTATTTTGACTTTATTTTCGTAATATTTTGACTTTATTCTCGTAATATTTTGACTTTATTCTCATATTATTTTGAATTTATTCTCGTAGGACTTTGACTTTATTCTCGTAATTTCGACTTTATTCTCATAGTATTTTGACTTTATTCTCGTAATATTTCGTCTTTATTCTTATAATATTTCGACTTTATTCTCGTAGTATTTACACTTTCTTCTCATAATATTTTGACTTTATTCTTGTAATATTTGTACTTTTTTTTTTTTGTATTTTGACTTTATTCTTATAGTATTTCAACTTTACTCTCGTAGTATTTTGAATTTATTCTCGTAATATTTCGACTTTATTCTCGTAGTACTTTGACTTTATTCTCGTAGTACTTTGACTTTATTCTCGTAATATTTTGAATTTATTCTCGTAGTATTTCAACTTTAATCTTTATTCTCGTAATTTCTAATTTATTCTCGTAGTATTTCGTCTTTATTCTCATAATATTTCAACTTTATTCTCGCAATATTTCGACTTTATTCTCGTAATATTTCAACTTTATTCTCGTAGTATTTTGACTTTATTCTCGCAATATTTCGACTTTATTCTCGTAGTACTTTGACTTTATTCTCGTAATATTTTGAATTTATTCTCATAGTATTTCAACTTTACTCTTTATTATCGTAATTTTAAATTTATTCTCGTAGTATTTCGTCTTTATTCTCGTAATATTTCAACTTTATTCTCGCAATATTTCGACTTTATTCTCGTAATATTTAGACTTTATTCTCGTAGTATTTAGACTTTATTCTCATAATATTTAGACTTTTTCTCGTAGTACTTTGACTTTATTCTCGTAATATTTTGAATTTATTCTCGTAGTACTTCGACTTTATTCTCTTATTATTTTGACTTTATTCTCGTAATTTCAAATTTATTCTCGTAGTATTTTTGACTTTATTCTCATAGTATTTTGACTTTATTCTCGTAATATTTCTACTTTATTTTCGTAATATTTTTACTTTATTCTCGTAATATTTTTACTTTATTCTCATAGTATTTCAACTTTACTCTAGTAGTATTTTTACATTATTCTCATAATATTTCAACTTTATTCTCGTAATTTCGACTTTATTCTCGTAGTATTTAGACTTTATTCTCTTAGTATTTCGACTTAATTTTCGTAATATTTAGACTTTATTCTCTTAGTATTTCGACTTTATTTTCGTAGTATTTCGACTTTATTTTCGTAGTATTTCGACTTTATTCTCGTAGTATTTTGACTTTATTCTCGTAGTATTTTGACTTTATTCTCGTAGTATTTTGACTTTATTTTCGTAATATTCCGACTTTATTCTCGTAGTATTTCGACTTTATTCTCGTAATATTTCGACTTTATTCTCGTAGTATTTAGACTTTATGCTCGTAATATTTTTTTCTTTATTCTCATAGTATTTCGACTTTAATCTTTAGTATTTCGTCTTTATTCTTGTAGTATTTCAACTTTATTATCGTATTATTTCATCTTTATTCTTATAATATTTCGACTTTGTTCTAGTAATATTTCGACTTTATTCTCATAATACTATTCTCATAATATTTTGACTTTATTCTCATAATATTTTGAATTTATTCTCGTAGTACTTCGACTTTATTCTCTTATTACTTTGACTTTATTCTCGTAGTATTTCAACTTTATTATCGTAGGACTTTGACTTTATTCTCATAATTTCTACTTTATTCTTGTAGTATTTCGACTTTATTATCGTAATATTTCATCTTTATTCTTATAATATTTCGACTTTGTTCTAGTAATATTTCGACTTTATTCTCATAATATTTCGACTTTATTCTCGTAGTATTTCGACTTTATTATCGTAATATTTCATCTGTATTCTCGTAATATTTAGACTTTATTCTCGTAGTATTTTGACTTTATTTTCGTAATATTTTGACTTTATTCTCATATTATTTTGAATTTATTCTCGTAGGACTTTGACTTTATTCTCGTAATTTCGACTTTATTCTCATAGTATTTTGACTTTATTCTTGTAGTATTTTGACTATTCTCGTAATATTTCGTCTTTATTCTTATAATATTTCGACTTTATTCTCGTAGTATTTACACTTTCTTCTCATAATATTTTGACTTTATTCTTGTAATATTTGTACTTTATTTTTTTAGTATTTTGACTTTATTCTTATAGTATTTCAACTTTACTCTCGTAGTATTTTGAATTTATTCTCGTAATATTTCGACTTTATTCTCATAATATTTCGACTGTATTCTCGTAGTACTTTGACTTTATTCTCGTAGTACTTTGACTTTATTCTCGTAATATTTTGAATTTATTCTCGTAGTATTTCAACTTTAATCTTTATTCTCGTAATTTCAAATTTATTCTCGTAGTATTTCGTCTTTATTCTCGTAATATTTCAACTTTATTCTCGCAATATTTCGACTTTATTCTCGTAATATTTCAACTTTATTCTCGTAGAATTTTGACTTTATTCTCGTAATATTTCGACTTTATTCTCATAGTACTTTGACTTTATTCTCGTAATATTTAGAATTTATTCTCATAGTATTTCAACTTTACTCTTTATTATCGTAATTTCAAATTTATTCACGTAATATTTCAACTTTATTCTCGCAATATTTAGACTTTATTCTCGTAATATTTAGACTTTATTCTCGTAGTATTTTGACTTTGTTCTCGTAATATTTAGACTTTTTTCTCGTAGTACTTTGACTTTATTCTCGTAATATTTGTACTTTATTCTCATAGTATTTCAACTTTACTCTAGTAGTATTTTTACATTATTCTCATAATATTTAAAATTTATTCTCGTAATATTTTGACTTAATTCTCGTAATATTTTAACTTCATTCTCGTAGTATTTTGACTTTATTATCATAGTATTTCGACTTTATTCTCGTAGTATTTTGACTTTATTCTCGTAGTATTTCGACTTTATGCTCATAATATTTCGACTTTATGCTCATAGTATTTCGTCTTTATTCTCGTAGTATTTCGACTTTATTATCGTAGTATTTCATCTTTATTCTCATAATATTTCGACTTTGTTCTAGTAATATTTCGACTTTATCTCGGAATATTTCAACTTTATTGTCGTAGTATTTCGTCTTTATTCTCGTAATATTTCGACTTTATTCTCGTAATATTTCATCTTTATTCTCATAGTATTTCGTCTTTATTCTCGTAATATTTGAACTTTATTCCCGTAGTATTTCGTCTTTATTCTCATAGTATTTCGTCTTTATTCTCGTAAAAGTTCGACTTTATTCTCGTAGTATTTCGACTTTATTATCGTAATATTTCGACTTTATTCTCGTAGCATTTTGTCTTTATTCTTGTAATTTCGACTTTATTCTAGTAGTATTTTGACTTTATTCTTGTAATTTCGACTTTATTCTAGTTGTATTTTGACTTTATTCTCTTAGTATTTCAACTTTACTTTCGTAGTGTTTCGACTTTATTCTCGTAGTATTTTGACTTTATTCTCATAGTATTTCGACTTTACTCTTGTAGTATTTTGACTTTATTCTCATAATATTTAGACTTTATTCTCGTAGTATTTCCTCTTTATTGTCGTAGTATTTCGTCTTTATTCTCGTAATATTTCAACTTTATTCTCGTAGTATTTCGACTTTATTCTCATAATATTTAGACTTTATTCTCATAGTATTTCGTCTTTATTCTCGTAGTATTTCGTCTTTATTATCGTAATATTTCAACTTTATTCTCGTAGTATTTCGTCTTTATTCTCGTAATATTTCGATGTTATTCTCGTATTATTTCATCTTTATTCTCGTAGTATTTCGTCTTTATTCTATTAATATTCGAACTTTATTCTCGTAGTATTTCGTCTTTATTCTCGTAGTATTTTGTCTTTACTCTCGTAGTATTCCGACTTTATTCTCGTAGTATTTCGACTTTATTCTCGTAATATTTCGTCTTTATTCTCGTAATATTTCATCTTTATTCTCGTAGTATTTCGTCTTTATTCTTGTAATTTTGACTTTATTCTAGTAGTATTTTGACTTTATTCTCTTAGTATTTCGACTTTATTCTCATAGTAATTTGACTTTATTCTCGTAGTATTTTGACTTTATTCTCATAATATTTTGACTTTATTCTCTTATTATTTGTTTCAACTTTATTCTTGTAATATTTCTACTTTAGTCTCGTAATATTTGTACTTTATTCTCATAGTATTTCAACTTTACTCTCGTAGTATTTTGAATTTATTCTCATAATATTTCAACTTTACTCTAGTAGTATTTCGACTTTATTCTCATAATATTTAGACTTTATTCTCATAGTATTTCGTCTTTATTCTCGTAATATTTCGTCTTTATTCTCGTAATATTTCAACTTTATTCTTATAGTATTTCGACTTTATTCTCATAATATTTTGTCTTTTTTCTCATAGTATTTCGTCTTTATTCTCGTAAAATTTGAACTTTACTCGTAGTACTTCGGCTTTATTCTCGTAGTATTTCGACTTTATTATCGTAATATATCGACTTTATTCTCGTAGCATTTCGTCTTTATTCTCGTAATATTTTGACTTTATTCGTAATTACGACTTTACTCTCATAATATTTTGACTGTATTCTAGTAGTATTTTGACTTTATTCTCTTAGTATTTCGACTTTATTTTGTAGTGTTTTGACTTTATTCTCGTAGTATTTTGACTTTATTCTCTTAGTATTTCGACTTTATTTTTGTAGTGTTTCGACTTTATTCTCATAATATTTAGACTTTATTCTCGTAGTATTTCCTCTTTATTCTCGTAGTATTTCGTCTTTATTCTCGTAGTATTTCGTCTTTATTCTCGTAGTATTTCGTCTTTATTCTCGTAATATTTCGACTTTTTCTCGTAATATTTCGTCTTTATTCTCGTAGTATTTCGTCTTTATTCTCGTAATATTTGAACTTTATTCTCGTAGTATTTCGTCTTTATTCTCATAGCATTTCGTCTTTATTCTTGTAATATTTTGACTTTATTCTTGTAATTTCGACTTTATTGTCGTAATACTTTGACTTTATTCTTGTAATTTCGACTTTATTCTAGTAGTATTTTGACTTTATTCTCTAAGTATTTCAACTTTATTTACGTAGCGTTTTCACTTTATTCTCGTAGTATTTTGACTTTATTCTCGTAGTATTTCGACTTTATTCTCGTAATATTTCAACTTTATTCTCGTAATATTTCGACTATTTTCGTAATATTTCGACGTTATTCTTGTAGTATTTCGACTTTATTCTCATAGTATTTCGACTTTATTCTCGTAGTATTTAGACTTTATTCTCATAATATTTCAACTTTATTTTTGTAGTATTTCGACTTTATTCTCGTAATATTTCGACTTTATTCTCGTGATATTTTGACTTTATTCTCGTAGTATTTTGACTTTATTCTTTTAATTTCGACTTTATTCTCGTAGTATTTTGACTTTATTCTCATAATATTTTGACTTTATTCTCTTATTATTTCGACTTTATTCTCATAGTATTTCGTCTTTATTCACGCAATATTTCCACTTTATTCTCGTAGTATTTCGACTTTATTCTCGTAGTATTTTGACTTTATTCTCGTAGTATTATGACTTTATTCTCGTAGTATTTCGTCAGTATTCTCGTAATTTCGACTTTATTCTCGTAATTTCGACTATATTCTCATAATATTTATTCTTTATTCTCATAATATTTCGACTTTATTCTCGTAATATTTTGACTTTATTCTCTCGAAGTATTTTTACTTTATTCTCGTAGTATTATGACTTTATTCTCATATTATTTTAACTTTATTCTTGTAGTATTTCGTCTGTATTCTCGTAATATTTCGACTTTATTCTCGTAGTATTTCGATTTTATTCTAATAGTATTTCAACTTTATTCTTGTATTATTTAGACTTTATTCTCGTAGTATTTCAACTTTATTCTCGTAATATTTTGTCTTTATTCTCGTAGTATTTTGTCTTTATTCTCGTAGTATTTCGACTTTATTCTCGTAATTTCGACTTTATTCTCGTAAATATTTTTCTTTATTCTCGTAGTATTTCGACTTTATTCTCATAATATTTCGACTTTATTCTCGTAATATTTTGACTTTATTCTTGAAGTATTTTGACTTTATTCTCGTAGTATTATGACTTTATTCTCATATTATTTTGACTTTGTTCTCGTAGTATTTCGTCTGTATTCTCGTAATATTTCGACTTTATTCTCGTAGTAGTTAAATTTTATTCTAATAATATTTTGACTTAATTCTCGTAATATTTTAACTTCATTCTCGTAGTATTTTGACTTTATTCTCATAGTATTTCGACTTTATTCTCGTAGTATTTTGACTTTATTCTCGTAGTATTTCGACTTTATGCTCATAATATTTCGACTTTATGCTCATAGTATTTCGTCTTTATTCTCGTAGTATTTCGACTTTATTATCGTAGTATTTCATCTTTATTCTCATAATATTTCGACTTTGTTCTAGTAATATTTCGACTTTATCTCGGAATATTTCAACTTTATTGTCGTAGTATTTCGTCCTTTATTCTCGTAATATTTCGACTTTATTCTCGTAATATTTCATCTTTATTCTCATAGTATTTCGTCTTTATTCTCGTAATATTTGAACTTTATTCCCGTAGTATTTCGTCTTTATTCTCATAGTATTTCGTCTTTATTCTCGTAAAAGTTCGACTTTATTCTCGTAGTATTTCGACTTTATTATCGTAATATTTCGACTTTATTCTCGTAGCATTTTGTCTTTATTCTTGTAATTTCGACTTTATTCTAGTAGTATTTTGACTTTATTCTTGTAATTTCGACTTTATTCTAGTTGTATTTTGACTTTATTCTCTTAGTATTTCAACTTTACTTTCGTAGTGTTTCGACTTTATTCTCGTAGTATTTTGACTTTGTTCTCATAGTATTTCGACTTTACTCTTGTAGTATTTTGACTTTATTCTCATAATATTTAGACTTTATTCTCGTAGTATTTCCTCTTTATTCTCGTAGTATTTCGTCTTTATTCTTGAAGTATTTTGACTTTATTCTCGTAGTATTATGACTTTATTCTCATATTATTCATATTATTTCGTCTCGTAGTATTTCGTCTTTTCGTAGTATTTCGACTTTATTCTCGTAGTATTTTGACTTTATTCTTGAAGTATTTTGACTTTATTCTCGTAGTATTATGACTTTATTCTCATATTATTTTGACTTTGTTCTCGTAGTATTTCGTCTGTATTCTCGTAATATTTCGACTTTATTCTCGTAGTAGTTCAATTTTATTCTAATAGTATTTCAACTTTATTCTCGTATCATTTAGACTTTATTCTCGTAGGATTTCGACTTTATTCTCGTAATATTTTGTCTTTATTCTCGTAGTATTTCGACTTTATTCTCATAGTATTTCGAATTTATTCTCGTAGTATTTTGTCTTTTTTCTCAGGGTATTTTGAATTTATTCTCGTAGTATTTTGCCTTTATTCTCGTAATATTTTGTCTTTATTCTCGTAGTATTTTGACTTTATTCTCATAGTATTTCGAATTTATTCTCGTAGTATTTCAACTTTACTCTTTATTATCGTAATTTCAAATTTATTCACGTAATATTTCAACTTTATTCTCGCAATATTTAGACTTTATTCTCGTAATATTTAGACTTTATTCTCGTAGTATTTTGACTTTATTCTCGTAATATTTAGACTTTTTTCTCGTAGTACTTTGACTTTATTCTCGTAATATTTGTACTTTATTCTCATAGTATTTCAACTTTACTCTAGTAGTATTTTTACATTATTCTCATAATATTTAAAATTTATTCTCGTAATATTTTGACTTAATTCTCGTAATATTTTAACTTCATTCTCGTAGTATTTTCACTTTATTCTCATAGTATTTCGACTTTATTCTCGTAGTATTTTGACTTTATTCTCGTAGTATTTCGACTTTATGCTCATAATATTTCGACTTTATGCTCATAGTATTTCGTCTTTATTCTCGTAGTATTTCGACTTTATTATCGTAGTATTTCATCTTTATTCTCATAATATTTCGACTTTGTTCTAGTAATATTTCGACTTTATCTCGGAATATTTCAACTTTATTGTCGTAGTATTTCGTCTTTATTCTCGTAATATTTCGACTTTATTCTCGTAATATTTCATCTTTATTCTCATAGTATTTCGTCTCGTAATATTTGAACTTTATTCCCGTAGTATTTCGTCTTTATTCTCATAGTATTTCGTCTTTATTCTCGTAAAAGTTCGACTTTATTCTCGTAGTATTTCGACTTTATTATCGTAATATTTCGACTTTATTCTCGTAGCATTTTGTCTTTATTCTTGTAATTTCGACTTTATTCTAGTAGTATTTTGACTTTATTCTTGTAATTTCGACTTTATTCTAGTTGTATTTTGACTTTATTCTCTTAGTATTTCAACTTTACTTTCGTAGTGTTTCGACTTTATTCTCGTAGTATTTTGACTTTATTCTCATAGTATTTCGACTTTACTCTTGTAGTATTTTGACTTTATTCTCATAATATTTAGACTTTATTCTCGTAGTATTTCCTCTTTATTGTCGTAGTATTTCGTCTTTATTCTCGTAATATTTCAACTTTATTCTCGTAGTATTTCGACTTTATTCTCATAATATTTCGACTTTATGCTCATAGTATTTCGTCTTTATTCTCGTAGTATTTCGACTTTATTATCGTAGTATTTCATCTTTATTCTCATAATATTTCGACTTTGTTCTAGTAATATTTCGACTTTATCTCGGAATATTTCAACTTTATTGTCGTAGTATTTCGTCTTTATTCTCGTAATATTTCGACTTTATTCTCGTAATATTTCAACTTTTTCTCGTAGTATTTCGTCTTTATTCTCATAGTATTTCGACTTTATTCTCGTAGTATTTTGACTTTACTCTTGTAGTATTTTGACTTTATTCTCATAATATTTCGACTTAATTCTCGTAATATTTCGACTTTATTCTCGTAATATTTCGATTTTATTTTCGTATTATTTCGACTTTATTCTCTTAATTTCAACTTTATTCTTGTAATATTTCTACTTTAGTCTCGTAATATTTGTACTTTATTCTCATAGTATTTCAACTTTACTCTCGTAGTATTTTGAATTTATTCTCATAATATTTCAACTTTACTCTCGTAGTATTTCGACTTTATTCTCATAATATTTAGACTTTATTCTCATAGTATTTCGTCTTTATTCTCGTAATATTTCGTCTTTATTCTCGTAATATTTCAACTTTATTCTCATAGTATTTCGACTTTATTCTCATAATATTTTGTCTTTTTTCTCATAGTATTTCGTCTTTATTCTCGTAAAATTTGAACTTTACTCGTAGTACTTCGGCTTTATTCTCGTAGTATTTCGACTTTATTATCGTAATATATCGACTTTATTCTCGTAGCATTTCGTCTTTATTCTCGTAATATTTTGACTTTATTCTCGTAATTACGACTTTACTCTCATAATATTTTGACTGTATTCTAGTAGTATTTTGACTTTATTCTCTTAGTATTTCGACTTTATTTTTGTAGTGTTTTGACTTTATTCTCGTAGTATTTTGACTTTATTCTCTTAGTATTTCGACTTTATTTTTGTAGTGTTTCGACTTTATTCTCATAATATTTAGACTTTATTCTCGTAGTATTTCCTCTTTATTCTCGTAGTATTTCGTCTTTATTCTCGTAGTATTTCGTCTTTATTCTCGTAGTATTTCGTCTTTATTCTCGTAATATTTGAACTTTATTCTCGTAGTATTTCGTCTTTATTCTCATAGCATTTCGTCTTTATTCTTGTAATATTTTGACTTTATTCTTGTAATTTCGACTTTATTGTCGTAATACTTTGACTTTATTCTTGTAATTTCGACTTTATTCTAGTAGTATTTTGACTTTATTCTCTAAGTATTTCAACTTTATTCTCAAGTTTTCACTTTATTCTCGTAGTATTTTGACTTTATTCTCGTAGTATTTCGACTTTATTCTCGTAATATTTCAACTTTATTCTCGTAATATTTCGACTATTTCGTAATATTTCGGCTATTCTTGTAGTATTTCGACTTTATTCTCATAGTATTTCGACTTTATTCTCGTAGTATTTAGACTTTATTCTCATAATATTTCAACTTTATTTTTGTAGTATTTCGACTTTATTCTCGTAATATTTCGACTTTATTCTCGTGATATTTTGACTTTATTCTCGTAATATTTTGACTTTATTCTTTAATTTCGACTTTATTCTCGTAGTATTTTGACTTTATTCTCATAATATTTTGACTTTATTCTCTTATTATTTCGACTTTATTCTCATAGTATTTCGCCTTTATTCACGCAATATTTCCACTTTATTCTCGTAGTATTTCGACTTTATTCTCGTAGTATTTTGACTTTATTCTCGTAGTATTATGACTTTATTCTCGTAGTATTTCGTCAGTATTCTCGTAATTTCGACTTTATTCTCGTAATTTCGACTATATTCTCGTAATATTTATTCTTTATTCTCATAATATTTCGACTTTATTCTCGTAATATTTTGACTTTATTCTCTCGAAGTATTTTTACTTTATTCTCGTAGTATTATGACTTTATTCTCATATTATTTTAACTTTATTCTTGTAGTATTTCGTCTGTATTCTCGTAATATTTCGACTTTATTCTCGTAGTATTTAGATTTTATTCTAATAGTATTTCAACTTTATTCTTGTATTATTTAGACTTTATTCTCGTAGTATTTCAACTTTATTCTCGTAATATTTTGTCTTTATTCTCGTAGTATTTTGTCTTTATTCTCGTAGTATTTCGACTTTATTCTCGTAATTTCGACTTTATTCTCGTAAAATTTTTTCTTTATTCTCGTAGTATTTCGACTTTATTCTCATAATATTTCGACTTTATTCTCGTAATATTTTGACTTTATTCTTGAAGTATTTTGACTTTATTCTCGTAGTATTATGACTTTATTCTCATATTATTTTGACTTTGTTCTCGTAGTATTTCGTCTGTATTCTCGTAATATTTCGACTTTATTCTCGTAGTAGTTCAATTTTATTCTAATAATATTTCAACTTTATTCTCGTATCATTTAGACTTTATTCTCGTAGTATTTCGACTTTATTCTCGTAATATTTTGTCTTTATTCTCGTAGTATTTCGACTTTATTCTCATAGTATTTCGAATTTATTCTCGTAGTATTTTGTCTTTTTTCTCAGGGTATTTTGAATTTATTCTCGTAGTATTTTGCCTTTATTCTCGTAATATTTTGTCTTTATTCTCGTAGTATTTCGATTTTATTCTCATAGTATTTCGAATTTATTCTCGTAGTATTTTGCCTTTATTCTCAGGGTATTTTGAATTTATACTCATAGTAGTTCGACTTTATTCTCGTATTATTTTGACTTTATTCTCGTAATATTTAGACTTTATACTCATAGTAGTTCGACTTTATTCTTGTATTATTTTGACTTTACTCTCGTAATGTTTATACTTTATACTCATAGCAGTTCGATTTTATTCTCGTAGTATTTCGACTTTATTCTCGTATTATTTTGACTTTAGTCTCCTAGTATTTTGACTTTATTCTCATAGTATTTTGACTTTATTCTCGTAATATTTTGACTTTATTCTCGTAGTATTTTGACTTTATTTTCGTAGTATTTCGACTTTATTCTCGTAGTATTTTGACTTTATTCTTGAAGTATTTTGACTTTATTCTCGTAGTATTATGACTTTATTCTCATATTATTTTGACTTTGTTCTCGTAGTATTTCGTTTGTATTCTCGTAATATTTCGACTTTATTCTCGTAGTAGTTCAATTTTATTCTAATAGTATTTCAACTTTATTCTCGTATCATTTAGACTTTATTCTCGTAGTATTTCGACTTTATTCTCGTAATATTTTGTCTTTATTCTCGTAGTATTTCGACTTTATTCTCATAGTATTTCGAATTTATTCTCGTAGTATTTTGTCTTTTTTCTCAGGGTATTTTGAATTTATTCTCGTAGTATTTTGCCTTTATTCTCGTAATATTTCGACTTTATACTCATAGTAGTTCGACTTTATTCTCGTATTATTTTGACTTTATTCTCGTAATATTTAGACTTTATACTCATAGTAGTTCGACTTTATTCTTGTATTATTTTGACTTTACTCTCGTAATATTTATACTTTATACTCATAGCAGTTCGATTTTATTCTCGTAGTATTTCGACTTTATTCTCGTATTATTTTGACTTTAGTCTCCTAGTATTTTGACTTTATTCTCATAGTATTTTGACTTTATTCTCGTAATATTTTGACTTTATTCTCGTAGTATTTTGACTTTATTCTCGTAGTATTTCGACTTTAATCTCGTAATCTTAGATTTTTTTATTTATTTTTAACTAGCCACTAAAACGCCATCGTAGCTATAGACAAATTTGAAGAAAAAACAATAGACACATTTTTGCTATTTCTAAAGTGAGATGATTTTCATGCGATATTTTCATGCATGCAGATGTTTTATAAATTGTTAATAGGACATTTTTGATAACCCCAGGTTTCTAGTTTTCCTACTAATGTCTGGTAATACTGCTCACCTCTCTTTTGATGAAGTTGTCAATGTGATAAAATATTGAAGCTCTGGGGGGCTCAGTGTCACTTTGGATGATACTGAATTTTTCAATCTGTTCTTGCACCGATTTCCCTGTTTTATAATGGACTCTAAAGCAACAGAAAACAAAAGAAAATATTTGCAATGCATATAGCTTTTTAAATATTTAAAGTTATACCCATACAACTATTTAAATTAATAAAATAAATATAATAAGCTTTTAGATTGTGTTTTTAATCTCTCACCTACTAACACTCGTGTCCTAATGAATAAATTGTTAACCTGTATATTACTTCCATTACATATTTTAACTAAATTAGGCGATAAAACAGAACTTACGGAAAAATTGAATCAAACTCCTCCTCAATGTTTGTGTGCATGTGCTTGGCCAATTCCATGTTTAGATCCAAGTCTATACCCCATGCATTTGACCGATGGTAGCCATAATTTTTACACAAAGCCTTGAGGATTTTATGGAATCCTCCTTTGCCGTGAGGTAAATTCTAAATAATCATGCATAAAATATCACTGCAGTTAATAATAATAAAACAGAAAATCACATTTTTGCACTACATTTGAATACAACAGAATCATACTTACAGGTGATATAATGGAACATGCACTGGTAAGACATGATCTCTCAGACTCTTCCACTCCATCTGAGAGACAGTTTTCCAGAACACAATAAAGCATGTCGAACTGCCAACCTAACTTCTCCACTGCCTTAAATAGGTTCTGCTCAAATTTATTGTGGACCCCTGTCTGAACCTATACAACAGATTAATATATATATATATATCAATAGATGTCAATAGATATGAAATGGATATATTTTCTGAACACACGAATAACTTGTACCACATTGTCTGTCTCCGACTGCACACTTTTGATCAAGGACAAAATTCCCTTTGCTTCATTGACATAATCTCTGGCCAGGTCTTTGTTGATGCTGTTGTTAAGACTCTTCAGGACATCCTGCAACTTTGGGATTTCTACAGATTTTTCAAATTAATTTGTTTTAATTAATATATATTATAAATCATTTATATGAATAGTTCCTTTTAGCTTCGTTAAAAAAATTTAATAGCTAATTAAAAAAATTATTTTCCCAGAGGTGATAACTCACCTGTGTCACTGAGTTCCAGCCGTAATGTTTTATCAAAGAATGCCCTTGTGCTTACAGTAAAAATGTTTAGAGTCATTTTTTTCTGTAATAATAAGAACAACACATGAGTCGGTATATAGCAAAAAAAAAAGCAATGTCCAAATGTACATATGTTGCATATATGAACATAATACCTTTAATTTGGAATTTTCAAAGCTTTCCTTCACTGTGTCTTTGGAACAGATGTTCCTCATTCGAATGCATGCTGATTTCTGATCCTGAAAAATTATTACCAATACAATTACAGCAAGGTCCCATTTGTTAACATAATGCTACAATCTTGCGTACCAAACTAACAATGAACAACACCTGTACAGCTTGTATTATTCTTAATGGTAATGGGAAAAAAAACAGACCTAAGCCACATGCACGTAATTGAAAATTGGTAAATACATTTTTGTCATTGTTCAAACCTTGTCTGGTTTTTCCTCCTCACTGGGCCATTCATTTCTAAAATAAAATAAAAAAGTGTCAAAATGAAAGTGCAAAGTTTTTCTCATTGTTTTTTATTATGTTATTAATGCACTTTAATGGTTGTACAAGATACAGGGTTAATAAAGAGCTTTTACTTCTAACCTAATGTATTCTTCTGGATCTATATCGTCAGTCTTG
Source organism: Gymnocypris eckloni scoliostomus (assembly GCA_027564155.1). Classification (NCBI taxonomy): domain Eukaryota; kingdom Metazoa; phylum Chordata; class Actinopteri; order Cypriniformes; family Cyprinidae; genus Gymnocypris; species Gymnocypris eckloni. The sequence goes on along the minus strand of CM050426.1, from coordinate 11,140,737 downwards.
GTAAAGATGAAGTTGATGCTTTTGCACTCTCCTGCTTGTGTCATGTAGTAAACGCAGTGTTTTAATATTTCCCAGGGGTCTTCATCAGTAGTGCCTCGGTTGATGGCACTTACGATCCACACTACAGAGCAGTCTCCTAGTTTCTGTGAAATTAAAAAAGATGAACACGGTGTATTTCAACATCTGTTTTGCTTGATTCATTCCACTGATAATAAAAATGTGTATTAATATAAAGTAAATAACAAATGCGTGTGTTTACAGATTTCCATAGGCTGTCTCTAATCTTGTTGCAGTCTCCGGTCCCAGGAATATCAACAAAGACAATGTGCTCTAGGAGAGGGTTTGGGATCTTGATTGCTACGCTCTTCACAATGGGCCAGTACCAGTTACCAGGATTTGATCGACTATGCTGTATGAATTGTGAAATCTCCTTGGCAAAGGTGGAGCTCTGTTAAACAAACAAATGATGCCGAATAAAGGAAACAGACACTGAACTACACTATATTGCCAAAAGTATTGGCAACCCTTCTAATGAAAGGTTTGACTACTTTAGTACTTGATGAGGTTTTGTCTCAAGGTCTGCATTTAAAGTCACACCAGAGGTGTTCAGCTGCTTTCTGCAGACCAGTCAAGTTCTTCCACACTGACTGAATCATCATTTCTCTTTGATCCTTGTCTTATACACAGAGACACTGTCATGTTAGAATATAAACGAGTCCTGTCCAAACTGTTGCTATACAATTAGATTCCCTGGAATATCATTATATGCTTAAACATTAAGATTTGTACTCATGGAAATTACTAAAGTAGTCAAACCTTTCATTAGAAGGGGCGCCAATACTTTTGGCTATATAAATATCAACTTAAAATGTCAAAAAATATTTATTGCATTTAAATATTGTATATAAAATACTTTTTGCTTTCTAGAACTTACATCAGCATTTGAAATTTCTTTCTTTTTCATTAACAAAAGTTCGTCGATTTTAGTAGATTTGGCATCTTTTTTGAGCTCCTCCAGTGTTTTCTTAAACGCTTTAGCACCATACAGTGCAGTAATCTTTTCCATTGCAATTTTAGTCATGTCATCATTCCTGTCCTCACTTTTATCAGACAAATCTAGTAAAAGATATTTGAGTTGACTGTCCCATTCCTGCAGAGATACATGGACATACAATGTAGAATTATCTTCACCAATTATGTTCATAGTCTTACTAAACAATCACAATAAGATGAATATTGAAAGTGAAACCTCTTTAGAAATGAATTCAATCTCTGCTGTGTAGTCGGAGTCACTCAGATTCCCTTCCACTTGTGTAGTAATGGCTGTACATGCACCAGAAGAACCAGACGGAAGAAGATATCTTTCTCCAAGGACTGCATTTAGAAGGGAGCTCTTACCTTCTCCAGATCTTCCAAAGATCCCAATGGTTACCTTCTTCCTGTCTTTATTGGATTTGTTCATCATATCCATTTTTGAAATCTGGTCTCTGTACATAATTATATACAAGAGAAATGTTTCACCATTCATTTTTTTCACTGATTAACACATAAACAATGTTCGAAATTACTTACATAATATAGGTTTTTAAGTCAGTTGAGTCTTGGACTGCGATATATTTTTGTATTTTTTTTATTAATATGTCCTTTGTCTGCTTCATGATTAAATCTGTGAAGAGAATACACCGTGAGAATGCTTTGAGGACTCATTTTGGCACATTGTAAGTGGTATAGTCATTTAGAGTATTGCATTCGTTTTTACTAGTGGTGGGCATAGATTATTTTTTTTAATCTAGATTAATTTTGGAATTAATCTAGATTAATCTAGATTAAAATGGCTCATTTGAATTCTGCCGAAGGCATTCAGAATGTGTGCTACCCAAATAATGACTAAAAGTAAGTCTTTGAGAACGGGTTTCTCAAGCCAGGTGGCGATTAGACCAGGGCTCATCTCCTGTTTCCAAAATGCATCACAAACTTTAATCTCTTCCCATCCCAATCCCACGAAAAAACTGGAGGAAAATCCTGCTCCACTCCCGGAAGAATGACTCCCATTCCCTCCCACTCCCGTGTTGTTGTTTTTTTTTTTTTTGCCGATAACTCAATTACAGTAAAAATATAGTACAGATCACAGCGTGCCCACCTTATTAGTTGAATAAAAACCCAAAATTTCGTTTTTTGTTATTATATTGAACTGAAAGCCATTTTATGCACAGTGTTGCACAGATTAAATTTCATGTAAATCATCCATGCTAACACACACGTCTTCTATTTTTATTTTTTAGACATTTCACTCTCTATAGATATATTGTTTCAAAGTTTCTAGCTCAAGTTCACATGAGACCTAAAGCGCATCCTGTTTGCTTAAAAGCGCAACGTTTCGTTGTTATTCTGAGTGCACACAAATAAACGTAGAGTCTTTACAGATTCGAAAGATGTATTAGGCTACTTTTATCTGTATGACCAAAAATGACGGAGATTTTAAGAGCAAGTGAGCGCACCGGAGCCTGTCCTGCAGCAAACGCGCTTCCACACAAACACTTCAATAGCGCACATTTCTCTAGGTTAACATCATATTGAGCGGCCATGTAAAGTTGCTACTACATACATCTTTCAGATGAAAAGCCATATTTGAGGTTGATGAATGATAGGTGAGCGTTTGGATGTCCTGTCCGATTGTATTACCACATAGACCAGCCGTTAACAATCTGTCCATCACGGACTGCGAGCCTCTAGTTCAAGACTCGCTCGCCCCCTACAGTGCAATTCGGCTAGGTATACATCCGCTAAAATATCAGGGTGAAAGTCATCATAGCTTGCGTAGTATAGACCCAGCTCCCAACCCAACTTTGAGAATAGATTAACGGCCATATTTTTTTTATCGCCCGATAAGAGTCTCACGTTAACGCAGCACGTTAACGCCGATAACGGCCCACCACTAGTTTTTACACGTTTAAGGTTAAATGAAGTATCAATGCATGTTTAGTACCTTATTACAATGCTGCCTTTTCTTCTTTTACTCAAATTTAAATTGACTACTCCTATTGTTAAATGATCACCTTATGATTTTAGGTCTAAATTAAAATATTGCTTCAGGCATTGAGGCATATATAATAAGTGTGAAATATTGTCATAGTTCAATAGTCATATGCATGAATGTGTAAATACATTATGGCATGAATATCAAAAACATTCTAGCGTACGTGAAACATTCTTAAAGAGATCTCGTCCACACACTACTATGCTGTTGTTATCATTGTATTTTATACTTTTTAATATACAGTTGATGCTATTTTAAGCAGAACATGTTAAATAAAGTGGTGCAAAATGATTACTTACTTCTAAGTTCCTGAGAACTGTTGTCAGGTCGCTCTGCATTTGAACCGGATGACTCATAACTACGCTTTCTTTTAGTACCTATTCGAGAATTAATAACAATATTATTATTTATACAGAATCAGGCAGTAGGCATCAATAATATAACATATTTCCTACCATGGCTAGTCATTGTGAGGTGAATGATGCCTAGAAAAAAGACAGTACAAATATTACCATACATACATTATCTCTGTCAGAGTGGGGCACTGTTTATATTTAATTATGGATATAAACTAAAGTCTTATTTAATCCGGATTGTTTTGATACATGGTAGCAACAAACGTAATTGTAACAAATCTGAAAACGGTTACTGTTGTGTCTGTTTGTATTAGTGCCATATCTTTAATTCTGAAATGTTTATTGTGATGTGTCTGATGTGTCCCGCCCTGACTGGTTCAAACCGGTTACAAACTGTTTTTGCACCTTTGAAGGGCGTTGCAGGACGCCACATGAAAATAAATTACAGATAACGAAAAAAATACGTTGTTTTTCCAAGTGTTTAAACCTCACACATCAAGGACTCGTCTAAGTCCAATTGAATTTGTCCTTATTCCTTGTATAGCCTAGTGTTTCCCATGGTCTTTTGTTGGATATTGTATAAAATCTAAGTGCTGTGTTTTGTTTCATGGTTTATGAGTATTAACAGTTTATCATCTTGCACATTTGGACTTGAACGCACAATCATTAGATCCTTCTTCCGATCTGATCTGTCATCTTTGATGGCAACACGTTACACTAAAATGTGGGTAACAAAAATCAGTAGCAAAAAGAAAACCTATTGTTATATTGCCAATAAAATAGACATAAAAATGCAAAAGGGTATGTCGGTCAAGGACATGAATAGTTAACCATGCAGCACAATTAAACACAAATAACAAGTACTTACTCTGCAATGTTCACGCTCAGTATCTGTATGAAATCACAGGTGTTCACTCTTAGTATCTGTATGAATGCTGCTGGTAAGGATTTTTATATGAAACACACGAGGGTGGAGTTTGAGGAGTGGCATTGGACTTTGTGTTGTTGTTTCTAGAATAAAAGCACATGAAATAAACCTTATATTAACTACCTGCTCGTGTGAAGGAGGTGTCCCAATACTTCTGTCCATATAGTGTATGTATGTATGTGTGTGTGTATATATATAGACTATATATACAGTCATGTGACAAAGTTAGGACACCCTATGATTCAGTTGCTGTAGATCCACTTTTAGCAGCAATAACATGAAGTAATAATTTTCTGTATCAGTCTCTTACATTTTTCTGGAAGAATTTTGTCCCACTCTTCTTTACAACGTTAATTCAGTTTATCGATGTCTGTGGGTAATTGTTTTTACACAGCTGAGGTGTGGACTTCGACTGGGTTATTGCAGAAACTTGATTCTTTTCTTTTCAGCCATTGTTGTAGATTTGTTGGTGTGCATTGTGCTGTTGCATCACCAAGTTTTAGCTGTCGGACTCCTGTTGTCACATTTGACTCTAGAATATTTTGAGATACAGAGGAGTTTATGGTTGATTTCTGTGAGGTGCCCAGGTCCTGTGGATACTAAACAAGTCCAAAATCATCAGCCCTCCTCCAGCATGTGTATCTTTTGTGCTCATATGCTCTTTAGGTTTTCACCAAACTTGCTGCAGTGCATTATGGTCAAACATCTCCACCAAAGGTCATTGTTCTAGAAGTCTTACGGTTTGTTCAGATGCAACTTTGCAAACCTAAACCATGCTGCCATGCTTTTTTTAGATGGAAGAAACTTTTCTAGCAAGCCTTCTGTTCGATTTAATTTCCGCATAAATGAATGTAAAGCCACATAAATGAAGGGTAATGCTTTTAATCTCACTGAATACACGTGGCTCCTTGGCTATGTGTGGAGGAATTGTAATTTCATTAACATTCTTTATTTGCTCATTTTGTAAACCTCCTGTAATAGAGCTTCTGGTACTATATAAAGACATGTTTTTCCCTAGACTAAATGAGTTCGAAAGCCATGATGCCTCTCTGCATCTTGTCTTTGTTCACCAGATCTGCTGAAGACTTCTCTCACAGCATCCAACATATATTTATGATTTGATTTAGAAGTGATCCAAAACACAGAAAGAAAACTTAGTTCATAAGGAAGCTGAAGTTTTAATATTTGGAGGCTTGTCCTATGTTTATTCATCGGTAATCTGAGACCTATTACTCGTGTTTTGATGCCGGGCTAGATTGACTTCTACTGGATCCAACAGTAAATCACAGGTAAGAGTTTTTTTATATAACCTTACTGTGATATACTGTTGATGGCAGTCACCGCACAATTGTGTTGGGTTTCTGAAATTGCGTGTGACACTCCGTGACGTTAAACCGAGGGCCAGGTTGCATCCTTGTAGGCGGGAGGCACACGATGCGCGTATTTTGAGATATTGACTTTATCACTTAAAAAGGATAAATAACAAAAAATATATGTATCAAAAACTTGTATTTTGTGGGTGCAGTTTTCGTTTTTTACTTTCTTTTTCTAACATTTGCTTTGTTCTTTCGTTGAGTATGGGATTATAAATATATGGGCGAATCGTATAAAAAAACACAAAAACACAATATGGATCAAAGGTCCCGAGCGTGTTAATAAAGCGAACAAAATGTCAACTGTTGAGACACAGCCACCTTATGATACATCCGTAATTAATGTCCAAAATAATGCTTAGACCAGCTCAAATGTATATCCTTCCTTACTTTCTTTTAGTTCTTGTGCATATCCCCCTCCCCTTCCCCCTTTCTGAGTTGAACAAAGACTGTCCGCATGCAGGGTACAGCTCAGCTGTCCATGGCGTGGTTTCAAGAAGGACCTAGAATTATTCTTAAACCAGCAACAATGAGAGATTGATACTATATGTAAAACTCTCCTTTGTTAGAAATACTTCTAACAAATTTGTCGATGTTTTGTGATCACACACACGTTATGCACAATTAAGCGGCTCGGATTACAGATCGATCTTATTACAAGTTTTGGTAGATGATGTTACTGAATCTGGCAATGGTATACAGCGAGAACTTCATGAATTTTGGTGGACCGATCCCGAAAATGTCATTGAATACTTTGAGCAGGTTAAGAGTGTTCTAGATGCTCATGCTCATGTCTGTAGAGATCTGAGCCATGCCACAAATACCAAGCAAAATAAGGGCGAGACCGCTTCTGCGTGTGTGGGAAGAAATACGCTCGTATTCCGATAGGCGGTGAATTGTCCTCACTGTTTATAAATACGTGTTTAAGTAATATTAATACAGATTTGGCACGTTTGGTTCATGTAACGACTGCAAATTTAATGCAAAAACTGTTGAAGATTTTTGCAAAGAATTCATGAGTTAGACGCCTCTGGTGGTTTCGCTTCATTTCTGTTTAAACCGAAACAGGAAGTTATGTTTTCAGCTCCACAGTAACGAATGACTGCTGTGTCTGTGCGTACCAAAGGGACCCAAAGGGGCGGCGCGGCGCTCAGTATAATCAGGGCCCGCCTCGGGGAGGTCCTAAAAGGTCCGGAGTGTGTCATAATTGCAGAAAGGCAGGGCACTGTGCAAGAGAGTGTAGGCTGAAATAGGCACATGATATTGCACGAATACCTCCACAAATAAACCATACACAAGCGCCACTATATAACAGTAATTATGCTGCTCAATATCAGGTGTCTTGGATAAACAAGAATGACAAAAAATGCTTAGGGGTACCCATAGAGTGATTTCAATCCAGATGTACAGTAAATGATTTGTTTTTCGTTTAGCAATCGCACGGATTAACTACCCATTATAAATTTAGAAGTAAATGGGGTAGATTAAATTGATAATTTTTAATCGACACAAGGGTTACGTGTTGATCTATTTCTGCAAAATTTTATAAAGGGCCGATCACAAATCGTACCATGCATTCTGTTGGGGTTTCAGGAATTGACATTATTTGTCACATGACACCTGCCATTGATGTAAGGGTACTTAATCACCTGCTTTTAATTCAAAAATTTGTAATTACTCCAAATTCACCATTGAATCTTTTGGGCAGAGATCTCAGGCATAAACTTAGCTTTGAGATTGTATTTTCAGACAGCTCTGTTAATTTCTCTTTGCTTTCAGATGTCCCAAATGCAACTGTGGACGTAATGCCATACTTCATGAGCAATGACAAACCACAACAATTTAAATACAACATTGCAGAGGTAAACCTTGTGGTCACAGTATAAGGATGAATGAGGCCCCACTCACTCACCTTACAATATACCACTCAATCCCATCAGAAAATCTGATGAAACAAGTTGGAGATTAACACAAGACTTAAGGGCTATTAATTCATTAATAATTCCTCTGGCCCTGATTGTGCCTGATGTGCCAACTATTTTAAATTCTATACCACACAATCACACCCGTTTCACGGTGGTGGATTTATGTTCAGCCTTCTTCTCCATCCCCGTCCATGCAGAGACACAGCCGGTGTTTGCATTTACATTTAAAGGTGTTGATAGCCAAGCCATCTTCTCTGCTGCGGTGAAACGTGTTTTGAACGCTGTAACAGACCTGCCATCCACGGTTTGTGTACTGAACTACACAAATTATATTTTAATATCCACTGAAACTGAGGCTGACTGTTTGCAGGCCTCAATTGTTGTTTGCAATGTGCTTGCGAGTACTGGATTTAAGACCTTGAATGAAAACTATAGTGGGTGCAATCCAGAGTCCATTACCTAAGTCACATCATTTCACCAGGACTGAAGGCCATTTCCGCTGAGAGGGTGCAGCTGATAAAGACTATGCATACTCCTGAAACTGTAACACAGCTACAAAGTTTTTGGGTTGGTGAACTATTGCCGTGCATGAATACCTGACTGTGCGTACCATGATAAAAACCTACGATGTCTCATTCAACATGGAATGGGTCCGAGAGACTTGCTGAACTGGACTTCTGAAGCGGAAGAACATTTTGATGGATTGAAGATTTCTATCACTTGCGCTCCTGCCTTGGGGCTCCCAGAATATTCCAGGCCATTTCACTTGCATGCGGGGGAGGCTGTGGGTGTTGCAATGGTTGACCCAAGAGCATGGTGGCAAACCACGCCCTGTTTCTTATTTGTCCAGACAATTAGACCCGATAGTCCTTTGTTATGCCTGCATGCCTTCGTGCTGTGGCTGCAATGGCGAAGATGGTTAGAATGGCTGAGAAAATTGTTTTATCATGTCCTTTGATTTTATACACCACTCATCAGGTGGGTGTTGTTTTGCACAATTTGAAGACACAGCACGTGATGGCCCAGAGAAGGTCTGGCTATGAAGCAACACTCCTAACCACAGAAAATGTAACCATAAAGCCCACTCAGTTTCTAGCCCAGCAATTCAATCGCTGTATGGCTTATCCACATTGATCACTGAAGCTATACCTCATGATTGCATGAATGGTATTGTGGCCGTTTGGAACTGTGGGGTGGGGTGGTACAGTGGTTATAGAGCTGGGCTGGTAACACAAAAAGAAATAGATAAAGGGGGTTGTGCCTGCAAAAGTCATCTGTAAAGGACAGTTGTGTCACTGATTTTTTTATTGACCTAAAAATTCCACAAACACTAAAAGCACATTGTAAAATGATAGTGAAATTTGCTTTAAAATGTAATTTAGGTTGATTGTATATTGTTTGTGGTGATATATTATTTACTTAGAAGTCTGCGGTTTAAGATGTGCTACAGAGTTTAGCCCAGAAAGACGGAAACACAAAAAATCATCATTGTGCACATGCGTACACCTGATTTCAGAACTGAACTGAATTCTGCTGCTGATCCACTTTCCCATTAACTATCACAATTTACATTAACAGATTTATTCATAACAGATTTAGCCTCTTGTGCCAGAACAATTTTACATGAATAGCATTTCTTTAAACAATGTGCTAAAGCCTATCTTAGGATAAAATATATGTTACACACACACACACACACACACAAGGGCCACATTAGCAGTGGATATAAACTGTAACTATAGTGCAGGGGTTTTCAAACTTTTAAGACATGCGCCCCCCCAAGTTTGTCTAATTTCACTCGCCCCCCCCCCCCATTATTGTATTCACACCGAATTATTTTATTAACATGAACATAAACACAAATATCCATTAAAGCTATTAAAACAGCGAATTATTTTTATTTTGCTCTTTTTGATTAACATAATTTACATAATAACTGCATGGATCTGTTATATTGATGTACATTTGATGCTTATTTTACTGTTTACGTTCACGCACAACAACCGACTGTGCTTACGAGGATAGGCCTACTCCTCTCAGCGGTTCTCAACCCGCGGCACGTCACGAATCCGAATGCGGCATGTTACAGTCTTATGTGTTGAACATAAATTTTAATTAACTTTCAGTTTTACAATTAGTTTTAGTACTAAATGTACTAAACAAATATAAGCTAGTGTTTTTGTTATGTCAAATAATTTTGATTTTCATATATTATTTTCAGACATGAGCAGACCTATGTACTCACGTAATTAATGTTAGGCATTTAACGAACACTTACAAGCGCGGACTTTGGCAGAATTAATTCAAATAGTCATCAGCAGCCATTAGTTCTTAGTTATTACAGAAATGTGGCAAAACATCTCTGGAGAGAACCTCAAATTATTTCCATATTTGGATCAACAGACTACATTTGTGAACGCACACTTTCTACAATGTCACGTCTCACGCTTCCGTGCACGTCTTACAGACTGCAATTTACAATGTCAACTTCATTGTGCTGTTATGCATTTCGACCAGAATTTCACTAAATTGGTTCCCGACAGCATCAGGTGTTTTATTATTGGTGAGTAGTGTTGAATTGTATGTTCTCATTAATTTTATGTTATGTTATTTACTATTATTATGCTGACTGTTGTATATGCCAAATATGTGCAAGAGTTTATAGTGCGCATGTGTGAACAAAACAGGACTTTTATTTTGACTCGCGTTAAGCGAATGTGTATACTTAGTACTCTGCACTTTTGAATGTTTCTTCTTTCACCTGCTGCTGCTCCCTCGGGCGCTGATGTTATGCCAGTGCGTTGAGATGTAAAACCAGCAAATAAATAATACAAAGAAGTTATATCGGAATTATTCTTTAATGGATGAATGACAACAACATATTGCACATAAACATGAAGGATAGAAATGAAACCTTAACAAGTAGAATTATTTATTTAAATAAATATAACGTAATCGTTCAGATATCATAATATTTAGGCTTTAAATAATATTATAAATCTGGTTGGTTTGTATTGATGATGTAATATTTTAATAACATGCCCGTGATTCTTGCACTTGGACCATAGTGCGCCCGGTGGAAAAAAAGGTTGAGAACCACTGCCTCAAGTCATTGGTATATATTCACCTGTATGGAATTATATTTGTGTCAATAAAAATGAACGTCACTTTATAAAAATGAACGTAACTTTATACAAACGAACGTAACTTTTCCAGAAACGATCAAAAATATGCCATTACAAAAGAAGAAAAACACAATGAAAACAAAAAAAAATTACTCAGTCGCACAAATTTAACATGCTCTTCAAATAGGCTTCATTCTTTGTTAATGATTTTCATAGATTCATTTTCGCAAATCGTGGATTCTGAATGCGTTGCCACAGATTTCGCTTACGCTTCGCAAATTTTCGTTTGCTGTTTTGGCACAAACCTCTCGTGGGGGCGGGCTTAACAGCGATCCACTCTGATTGGCTAGTGAGCTTTTGATAGCTTTTTTGTTATATTAATGTTCTAAGAACGTTATTTAAAACGTTCTATTCCCAGTTATATTCATGTTCTAAGAACGTTTTCCCAATGTTCCCATTAAGTTATAAAAAACATTGTTTGAATGTTCTTAGAACGTTTAAGTCCAGTGTTTAGACATTGTATTAACGTTTTTGTTTGGTTACAAGAACGTTATTTAAAACATTATTAGAACGTTCCATCCCCATTATATTAATGTTGTAAGAACATTTCCCTAACTTTCCCATTCAATTATAAAACATTGTTGAAGGTTCTTATTTTAGACGTATGAACGTTAATTTTTGGTTATAAGAACTCTATTCAAAACATTATTATAACATTCAATTAACTCATTATATAAACACCCTCAATGTTTTTCTAAGATTATAAAAACATTTTTAAAAACAACGTTCCTAAAAGCTAGACTAGAAAAGTTGTCAAGACTGGAACATTGAAATTATCAATTAAATCAAAATAAAATGTGACCCTGGATCACAAAACCAATCATAAGTAGCACAGGTATATTTGTAGCAATGGCCAATACATTGCATGGGTCAAAATCACTAGAATATTAAGTAAAGATCATGTTCCATTAAGATATTTTGTAAATGTCCTACTGTAAATATCAAAATGTAATATTTGATGAGTAATATGACTGGAGGCCCGTTGCTCTGACCCCCATCTTCAGCAAGTGTTTTGAGAAGCTCGTCAGAGAACACATCTGCTCTGTGCATAATCTGTTGCACCTTGCACAACTATCTGTTGCACAACCGATCTACTGTAAATTATAATCTGTTGCACCTTCACATATTACTATGCATAGATGTGGACATAATGTAGATGTGTACATACAGTGTATAATGTGGATCGATAACTAAGTATGTCTCTATAGTACACTGTGTATACTGAGTATATGTATGTGTATTTTGCACATTGTCTTCTGTACAGTCTGTAAATATGTACTGTCCATATGTAAATTGTTGTTTTGTTTTTTGCACTGTCTGGAGCACGCTCATAAGAATTTCACTCACCAAGGCACTTGTGCTGTGGTGATGTGACAATAAAAGTGATTTGATTTGAAGTCCAATTGAATTTGCCCTTATTGCTTGTATAGCCTAGTGTTTCCCATGGTCTTTTGTTGGATATTGTATAAAATCTGCATGCTGTGTTTTGTTTCACAGCTCATGAGTATTAACAGTTTATCATAATTTAATCTTGCACATTTGGACTTGAACGCACAATCATTAGATCCTTCTTCTGATCTGATCGGTCATCTTTGATGCAACACACTACAGTTACTGTGGGTAGCAAAAATCAGTAGCAAAAAAAATTATTGTTATATTACCAATAAAATAGACATAAAAATGCCAAAGGGATATGTCGTTCAAGGACATGAATAATTAACCATGCAGCACAATTAAAAAGTACTTACTCTGCAATGTTCACTCAGTATCTGTATTGCAGGACCTTGATTGTTTTCTTGCTGGTGTGCATTGTGCTGTTACATCACCAAGATTTAGCTGTCGGACTCCTGCGGTCACATAAGAGTATTTTGGGATACAGAGGAGTTTATGGTTGATTTCTATGAGGTGCCCATGGTCCTGTGGACACTAAACAAGTCCAAAATCATCAGCATGTGCATCTTTTGTGCTCATATGCTCTTTAGGTTTCCACCAAACATGCTGCAGTGCATTATAGCCAAACATTTCCACCTCAGACTCATCTGTTCAACAGTCATTGTTCTAGAAGTCGTACGGGTTGTTCAGATGCAAACCTAAACCATGCTGCCATGCTTGTCCCATAATCTACTGTACTTTATCGCTTCACGTGTTAGCTGAGGCCTGTGGTGAATTCTTGGGCTGTCTACACGGTCTGATCTTGGGGTGGTTTTGCTGGGGCGTCCACTCCTGGGAGGATTGGTGTCTGTTTTGAACATCTTCCACTTGTGAATAATCTTCCTCACTGTAGAACGATGGACTTCAAATGGTTTGGAAATGGCTGTGTTACTCTTCCCAGATTGATAGCAGCAACAATTGCTGATGTCTTAACTCCTTGGCATTGTGTTAACACACATCTGAAGGCTCAAAACCAGTAAACTACCAACACTTCTGCTGGGGATCAGTTAATCAAAGGCCCGACTGCTGCTTACACCATTAATTCCTATGTTAACAGTAAGGGTGTCCTAACTTCACACATGGATTTACCATCTTGGCTTTATGTTTACTCTCCTGACTGGATCATGATGTCTATTCCTCCCAGGGTGCTCCGATGTGTGTTCCCTAGGTCAGCTTGGGGACTAGTCTTAATCTCAAGTATTAGTTAGTTCTGATCTCACTGTTGTTTTCCCCTTCCATGTGAATGACCAGACATGTACGCTTTATATCTTTGTAAGCCCCACTAATTTCTCCAGATCCAGGAACATGCTCCTCTAATGCTCCTAATGTTGACACTCATTTCTCAAATCTATTGTGCTGTTATTGGCGTAACCTCATGGTTCAGCAACACTTACTGTAGCTATATCAAAACATTAGCACTACCAAAAGAAACTAATGGGTTTACAAGCTTAAGAATATTTAATGTCAAGACAGTACATAATGACACAAAAGCAGCTTGATGTTCAATATTTCCCATCTCATCCACATACTTTGATTTTATTGTTAAAAGTATTAATATTTAGACATTTCAGTTAAGACATACTTCACCTTACGTCTGGTCTTATACATGGTGTGACCAATAATCATCTTATTTAGACATGTTGCAACTAAATAACATTTACAATAAAACAAAGCTTACATTTATGAAGAAAGCTTAAATAAAAACAAAAATAGTTTTGGGAGTAAACAAAACACATAAGACGATGATTGAGTGTATTTCACTAAAACACATAATCACAATAAAAATGATGAAATATTACTTTCTCTGATTTGAGAGCACATGTGATATTCTCTGTAATATTAGATCAATTAAGGTATTGTGTACTACTAGATGTTCAGATGCAATTTTAATCTCAAAACTCTCAAAACATGATTTATTGAGATTTCAAATCGAAGTAGAGACGTCTTCGGCTGTCAGTGTTCCCTCGATTTCAACAAACAGTGATTAATAATAATTTATGCACATATTATGAACAATTGATGTCGTCAGTGTAATCCATGATGTAAACAAATGCTCTTCTGTGATGGAGATGCTATGCTTTAATGCAAGACGTTGTTTAATAACACATACAGTCAAACCACAAGTTACTCGGAGCCCAGATATCATATTTGATATTTTGTTACTAGGACACTAGAGTTCATTTATATAAGTGAGGAGAGCAAAACAAGAAAACCTCATATACTGGACTACAGTAAAAGTTGGGGTTATAAACTGATTCGGACACTTTGACCCGAGCAGAAGTGTTTTTAACGTGATCTTTTCACACCACAGACTAGAGGTCTTCACGGGTCCACTTGGATCTGAAAACCCGAGGTCCGACTTGTACGAGTGCCTCGGGTTTGGTATTAGCAGCCTCGGGTCTCAGGAGATATAAAGCACTAGGCTGATAAATAACTAAATAAAATTTAGTGGAAAATTTAGGAATTAATGGAGCAGGGATTCTTACGTTCAGGTCCGGTCGGTCGATCTTTCTTTAAATTATTTATGCATGTCTGGATCAAATACCTTGGTGTGTGCATGATGTCTAAACAGCACTGTTAGTGTTTTTGCTGTACGTTATGTATTTGAACCTGCGGTGAGTGTGATGAAGGGGAACACTGAAGGGGTCACTCGGGTCACATCAGCACGTCCAGGTCGTCGCAGCGCTCCTCCTCCGGGACTCTGAGAGACAGCACCTCCTCGTTCAGGAACAGGCCGCTGAGTCTCTCCTTACGAGCCTGTCTCTGCTCCTTCAGCTGACGCTTGCGCAAGGCCTTCTGCTGCAGCTTCCTCTGCTTGGAGCGCTTCTGGAAGACAATCAGTGCATCAGCTTTCTCAGACCAGCATAAGACCCCTTTAATAATGCATTTGTGAAAAATAACTATCTAAAAGGAATATGATTGCTTTTAATACAGTGCTAGTCAGTCATTGCTGTCATTTCTGGTTACTCAATTTCGTTTCATTATCCGAGCAATGACTTCTCGTGATTGTGGTGGGAATGTTAGAAGAGGGGTGAATGGAAGAGACCGAAACTGTTCTGTATAAAACACCTTATAGTTTTAACATAGATATTGTGTGGTAAATATGGTCTCTGGCACATTCACATGTAATTAAAGTCACGATGAAACCGAAGTAGCATCTGTTCATTTTACCAGAATTTTATAAACATAACCCTAACTAAATTAAACAGACCCTATTCGGACAGTAATTGTTTCTCAGGGTGATTTTAATGCTGTCCGAATCCACGTCTCAGTGAAGAAAGACTCCGAATTCAGTGTTTAAAGTCTTTTTGAGCACTCCCGGACACCGTACGGTTACTGTTGTAAGTCAGTGTATTTCTGAAATGCTGGAAAGTATTTAAAAGAACAATACTTCTTAACTGCTCAACCCTAGTGACAGGGAGCAGAAAAGCACGTAAACATTGGAAATGGGTCTTTACTATGGCAGCATTAGCTATGCAGTACAATTTTAATATGTGTATTATAAACAGAACAACTATAGCATGTTTATTTTCCTAATTTGGTTAGTGTTGTGATTGTGTGTTTGGGAGGAGCACCTTGGAGTCTCGTATCCTCTCTGCAGCGGACGCCAGGTTCCCGTCGCTGTGAGCGCGGCTGATGCTGGATGCGGTGGAGGCGCTGCTGCTGCTGACGCTGCTCACCATGCTGGCATCACTGCTGCTGTGAGCGCTCACGCTGCTGGCCATGCTCCTCTTCACACTGCGCTGCTGCCGCGGGCCGTGCTCTCGGATGTAGCTCCGCACCTGCAGCAACAACACCAAACATCGATCTCATCACGGGAAAACACACTGCCTCAGCACTGATTCACGAGTCAACACTAGTGACCCATTTCACAGAAAATCTCACCATCTGATTCCACACTTTTGATATTTCATGTTTCTTTGTGAGTCTGTTTTGTGTCCAGAGCGATCTGAAAGACTAGTAGTGTGTGAACCCAGTTCTTGTGCTTTAAAGCGGTCGTTTTCCACATGCTGATATGATTATGATGTCTATAATAGAGATGCATGATATTGCATCTTTGTCAGTATTTTTCAACAAATTTTTGCTGAAAACCGATGCATCTCCTTTTTGTTTGGAAACAACACCAAGCCTCTCCTGTGTGGAAATTATAAGCTAATTATTTGATCATTTTGGTTAGTTTTTAACAAACTTATTTATTAGAATTAAATAAACAACAATGAAAATAGTTTACAATGACAGTACAATGATGCTTTGAAAATAACTATAAATAAACTATATATGAATTTCTGCACTTTGTTCCAGAAAGATGCAGTAGTAACGTAATATTTTATTTTAAGATTTAACATGTGTAGATGGTCTAAAGCAAAAGAGTTGTACAAATGCTTAAAAAGTATTTTAGAGCTCATTATTTATTTCAAATATATAACATATTACACATTAATGAATATATCAGTATATATCAAATAATTCAATTTGTGTCATGTTTGATCATTTTTTTATTAATGTAAGCTATAGCTTCTGACCTTTAAATTAAAACATACTCATTTTGTGGCATCAATTACTGCTTTATTTAATCAGAACACAGTCTAAATATTATTTGTGTATTTTACTTTAATTTTATTAGAAGTAGGCCAATTGCGCCTCTTTGTATTCCTCTTATTGGAAAGACATATCGGCATAATTTGTCATATCGGGCCGATATATACATTTAAAGCCATTATCGTCCGATTCCGAAATCGGTCCGATAATATCGTGCATTCCTAGTATATATCATACTTTGGGTAAAATGTCTCAATGGTAGTGTAAAACAACACCTTTTTTACAGCTCTGTTCACATTGAGCCGTTTGTTGCATGGCTCTTTATATGCTAATGAGCTCTGCTGACCCCGCCCCTCTCTACTGTTCTCATGAGACTGTTTACTTTAGCCGCATTCGTTGTGACATCACACATCCACGAATCTGAAAACGGCTCGATTTGAGACAGGAGTTATTATGTTCAAACAACATGTAAACGTGATTTTTGCATCCGATGACCCCTTTAGAATGTTTAGATTTTAAGTCGTGTAACGAACAGAGTGCTAATAAGCAGACGCAGCAGTGCTGTGGATGGATGAGTGCTGTTCGTTTGCAGGCGAGTAATTAATCACCTGCTTGAGTTTTTCATCGGTGAGGCAGTTCAGCTCGATGATGAACTCGCTGTCTGTCGGCAGAATCTGTGCGCTCGGGTCGATTATCTTTATGATGTCAAGCTGCTCCCGAAGTCCCATCTCTGTGCTCACTTTACGACTCAAATACTCAATATATTCCACCTGAAAAACATTAAAGTGAGCTCACACAGACATTAGAAGACAACCAAAAGCATTTAACTATAGATGTATCACCAGTAAACTGAGTGAGTGACTGTTTCAGACCTGCTCGTCGTTGGTCATGGCGCTCCAGGGCAGCTCGTCCAGGTTTCTGTGCGGTTTGGTTTTTCTCTTGGAGGCGAGGCAGGGTGAGCTGGGCACGCTGGGAATGATGTCTGACAGCACATCGCTGCCACTGGCTAGATCACTGCCGGGTAACTGCAATACAGGTTAACTTCATCATCACGATTATCAGTGTTATCACAGTGCAGGTAAAATGTGACAACTAGATTCATATTTAAAATCAACAACAAGTAAAACGACCTTTTGTTTGCATAAACACTAAAACAATAGTGACAATTTAAATGACAACAGTTTATTTAATAACATGCACAAAATGTTCAAATGAAGCTTTGAAGAGGTTTCATAATATAGTAAACCTCACATTTCTGCCTTTAAATAAATGAAAGGGTGTAGTCAAAATGATAATTGATTAATAAATGATTATATATATGTATTAGATCTGCTTCATAAGATAGCTTATCTGAATTGTTTAAAAGTGTAGAATCCACATAAGCTTGTTTTACATCAACCGGTAAAAGTTTACAGCAGGGCATGTAGATCCGGTCTGAGTTTAGTCCAGACTGAATGTGAGTTTCTCTGACAGCAGGTGGCGCTGATGGAGCAGCAGAATTACAGCTGTTTACTGTAAACAGCACTACTTTATAAGCTATTACATGGAGCGAAGGTGAAAACAAAATGCTTTCGAATCTTTTCTGAAGACGTCAGAACCGTCAGAGCTCCATTCATATAATTAATTAATATATTAATCTGTATAAAACCTCCCAGCTTTCCACCTTTGTTTAGTTTTCTCAAAACTAATCTACTTTGTTTAGTAACTACTCTGGATAGTATTTATTTATCCTCAGTTGTTCGAATCACAGTAATCGAATACAGTTTGAATGATAACTAAAATATGAAAAGGTAATACTAACCGTGGATAAATCAAACAGCTTTATCTGACTCACCTGCCACTCGAACTCGCTGTCGGACCAGTCCCAGTATGTGCTGATGGAGGAGGACACGTCGCTGCACACGCTGCCCTCGGGGAACAGCTCGAAGGAGACCAGCTCCTGCTCGTCCAGCAGCGAGTAGCAGTCGTCCTGATCGCACACAGACACGGAGGAGAAGAGCTCCTCGCTGCAGTCCGAGCTGGCCACGCTGGTGCCACACGAGGTCAGGTTCCACCTGAAACACCACAAAGATCACTGTCCAGCAGTTCAGCACACAGATCACTGTCCAGCACACAGACACACAGATCACTGTCCAGCTCACAGACACACAGATCACTGTCCAGCTCACAGACACACAGGTCACTGTCCAGCTCACAGACACACAGGTCACTGTCCAGCTCACAGACACACAGGTCACTGTCCAGCAGTCCAACACACAGATTACTGTCCAGCAGTCCAGGTCACAGACACACAGATCCCTGTCCAGCAGTCCAACACACAGACACAAAGATCACTGTCCAGCAGTCCAGCTCACAAACACACACAGATCACTGTCCAGCAGTCCAGCTGACAGACACACAGATCCCTGTCCAGCAGTCCAGCTCACAGACACACAGATCACTGTCCAGCAGTCCAGCTCACAAACACACACAGCAGGGCTCTAGAGTGTGACCAATTTGGTCGCACGTGCGACCTAATTTTTCACGGGTGCGACTAACAAAAATCCCAGGGCGCACTGGTGCATCCAGCCATTCGAGAAAAGAAAAAAAAGTATCCACGACTCAGAAACTCAACAAAAGACACCCGTTAGGCTTATATCGTGGTCTAAACCAATCAGAGATAGTGAAGGGCGGACCCCCCCTCTGATTGGCGGTGGTCCAGATATTCTTGTATGTGTGTGTGCGCGTTGACAAATGCGTCACGTGTGCTGCTGCAGTAAGACAGAGAGAAAGAGGTGAGTAGTAGAGATGCGTGCAGTGTTGCCAACTTAGCGACATTTAGCGCCTTTGTAGACCCCATAGCAACTTTTTGTTTTCCAAAAAGCAACTAGTGACAAATCGAGTCTCTCAGAGTGTCTCTGTGATCGCCCGCAGCGCGAGATCAGCACGCTTTCTCTGCATCTGCTCTGTTCAGCAAGCGTCTGAGAGGAGCCCGTTCAGTTAAAATAGATATTATTGCTTCTCTAAATGTACATGCAAATATAGAAGAAATCACAGCACTGGAATTGTCTTGTCTTATATTGTGTATTATTTGATTTTATCAGACAACGGCTCAATACAATTATAAATTAGTATTTTTGTGCAGACTAGCTTCTTGGAAGGGAGAGCTGGTTATGAATTCTTAAAGGGACATGTTTCAGTCATTATTTCATATTTATCCTGTTGACTGACAACATAAACAGTCAAATATATAAAGTAAAACAGTTTTATTGAGAATTTGGCTGCATTAAAATACAGTATGAGCACAGAGAAACGATTAGACAGAACAGAATAGTTATTTTTTTTCTTTACTTTTAGTCATTTAGCAGACGCTTTTATCCAAAGCGGCTTACAAATAAAAAGTAACTAAAATTAAAAGTTAAAATTATACATATTATATACACACATTTAAGAAGATAAAGACATGAAATAAACATGACAAATGCATACAACATTTCAAAACTAAACATTTAAATGAAAATAAAGCAAAAAAATTTCAAAATATTAAATCAAGAAAAGGTATGAGTATAAAAATGCTTCTAACATAACACTAAAGGCCTAAGTATACTTCTTTTTGCATAGTAAGAATTGGTTATAAAACTGTAAATACTTTTTTTCATTATGTTTAGTGCAATTATTTGGTAGTCTGTGGTGGGATGGGGCAGGATTGTTTTATGGGTTTAAGGGGGTTGAGAAGCACTGCACTAGAGCATCCCTTCGACAGTGGAAGATCTGATCAGACTCAGTGTAGAGGGGGCACTAGAGCATCCCTTCGTTCAGACACAGTGGAAGATCTGATAAGACTCAGTGTAGAGGGGGGGGGCACTAGAGCATCCCTTCATCATTCAGACACAGTGGAAGATCTGATCAGAATCAGTGTAGAGGGGGCAAGTCTGGAAGATGTTGATGCTAGAGAGAGTGTGGTCAGCTGATTTAGCCGAGGCCAAAGATCAAGAAGGCCAAACTACAGGAGTTGGCCATCCGAGGGCCATGTAACTGCAATGGAGGATAGTCCATAATACATTGAGCCACGAGATGTTCAGTTTGACGCCCTTAAAACACTTAATTTAGATTTTATTTATCTTGAGATGTTTTAAGTTTAAATCTCTGCTCAGTGAAGCACTTTAAGCACCAACACTTTTTCAGTAAGTTACCTTTCTTGTAGAATTGTGCTTCAAATAAAGAACGTTATGTTGACCAGATTGTTAGTTAGTCGTTTTACTAGTCAATATTGCCTATATAAAAATTTGGGTGCACCTAACTTTTGTGCCGGTGCACCTAAGAAAAAAAGTTAGGCGCACCAGTGCACCCAGTGCAAAAAGTTAGTCTAGAGCCCTGCACAGATCACTGTCCAGCAGTCCAGCTCACAAACACACACAGATCACTGTCCAGTAGTCCAGCTCACAGACACACAGATCACTGTCCAGCAGTCCAGCTCACAGACACAAAGATCACTGTCCAGCAGTCCAGCTCACAGACACACAGATCCCTGTCCAGCAGTCCAGCTCAGACACAAAGATCCCTGTCCAGCAGTCCAGCTCACAGACACACAGATCACTGTCCAGCAGTCCAGCTCACAGACACACAGATCACTGTCCAGCAGTTCAGCTCACAGACACACAGATCACTGTCCAGCAGTTCAGCTCACAGACACACAGATCACTGTCCAGCAGTCCAGCTCACAGACACACAGATCCCTGTCCAGCAGTCCAGCTCACAGACACACAGATCACTGTCCAGCAGTTCAGCTCACAGACACACAGATCACTGTCCAGCAGTCCAGCTCACAAACACACACAGATCACTGTCCAGCAGTCCAGCTCACAGACACACAGATCACTGTCCAGCAGTCCAACACACAGACACACAGATCACTGTCCAGCAGTCCAACACACAGATCACTGTCCAGCAATCCAGCTCACAGACACACAGATCACTGTCCAGCTCAGACCACCATCCAGTAGTCCAGCTCACAGACACACAGATCCCTGTCCAGCAGTCCAGCTCACAGACACACAGATCACTGTCCAGCAGTTCAGCTCACAGACACACAGATCACTGTCCAGCAGTCCAGCTCACAAACACACACAGATCACTGTCCAGCAGTCCAGCTCACAGACACACAGATCACTGTCCAGCAGTCCAACACACAGACACACAGATCACTGTCCAGCAGTCCAACACACAGATCACTGTCCAGCAATCCAGCTCACAGACACACAGATCACTGTCCAGCTCAGACCACCGTCCAGTAGTCCAGCTCACAGACACACAGATCACTTTCCAGCAGACCAGCACACAGATCCCTGTCCAGTAGTCCAGCTCACAGACACACAGATCACTGTCCAGCAGTCCAACACACAGACACACAGTTCACTGTCCAACACACAGACACACAGATCACCGTCCAGCAGTCCAGCTCAGACACACAGATCACCGTCCAGCAGTCCAGCTCACAGACACACAGATCACTGTCCAGCAGTCCAACACACAGAACACTGTCCAGCAGTCCAACACACAGATCACCGTCCAGCAGTCCAGCTCGCAGACACACAGATCACCGTCCAGCAGTGCAGCTCACAGACACACAGATCACCGTCCAGCAGTCCAGCTAACAGACACACAGATCACAGTCCAGCAGTCCAGCTCACAGATCACCGTCCAGCAGTCCAGCTCACAGACACACAAATCACTGTCCAGCAGTCCAGCTCACAGATCACCGTCCAGCAGTCCAGCTCACAGACACACAGTTCACCGTCCAGCTCACAGACACACAGATCACCGTCCAGCAGTCCAGCTCACAGACACACAGATCACCGTCCAGCAGTCCAACACACAGACACACGGTTCACCGTCCAGCAGTCCAACACACAGACACACAGTTCACCATCCAGCAGTCCAACACACAGACACACAGATCACCGTCCAGCAGTCAAGCTCACAGACACACAGATCCCTGTCCAGCAGTCCAGGTCACAGACACAAAGATCCCTGTCCAGCAGTCCAGCTCACAGACACACAGATCCCTGTCCAGCAGTCCAGCTCACAGACACACAGATCACTGTCCAGCAGTTCAGCTCCAGACACACAGATCACTGTCCAGCAGTCCAGCTCACAAACACACAGATCACTGTCCAGCAGTCCAGCTCACAGACACACAGATCACTGTCCAGCAGTCCAACACACAGACACACAGATCACTGTCCAGCAGTCCAACACACAGATCACTGTCCAGCAATCCAGCTCACAGGCACACAGATCACTGTCCAGCTCAGACCACCGTCCAGTAGTCCAGCTCACAGACACACAGATCACTTTCCAGCAGACCAGCACACAGATCCCTGTCCAGTAGTCCAGCTCACAGACACACAGATCACTGTCCAGCAGTCCAACACACAGACACACAGTTCACTGTCCAACACAGCAGTCCAACACACAGACACACAGATCACCGTCCAGCAGTCCAGCTCAGACACACAGATCACCGTCCAGCAGTCCAGCTCACAGAACACTGTCCAGCAGTCCAACACACAGATCACCGTCCAGCAGTCCAGCTCGCAGACACACAGATCACCGTCCAGCAGTCCAACACACAGAACACTGTCCAGCAGTCCAACACACAGATCACCGTCCAGCAGTCCAGCTCGCAGACACACAGATCACCGTCCAGTAGTGCAGCTCACAGACACACAGATCACCGTCCAGCAGTCCAGCTAACAGACACACAAATCACTGTCCAGCAGTCCAGCTCACAGACACACAGATCACCGTCCAGCAGTCCAGCTAACAGACACACAAATCACTGTCCAGCAGTCCAGCTAACAGACACACAAATCACAGTCCAGCAGTCCAGCTCACAGATCACCGTCCAGCAGTCCAGCTCACAGACACACAAATCACTGTCCAGCAGTCCAGCTCACAGATCACCGTCCAGCAGTCCAGCTCACAGACACACAGTTCACCGTCCAGCTCACAGACACACAGATCACCGTCCAGCAGTCCAACACACAGACACACGGTTCACCGTCCAGCAGTCCAACACACAGACACACGGTTCACCGTCCAGCAGTCCAACACACAGACACACGGTTCACCGTCCAGCAGTCCAACACACAGACACAGTTCACCATCCAGCAGTCCAACACACAGACACACAGATCACCGTCCAGCAGTCCAACACACAGACACACAGTTCACCATCCAGCAGTCCAACACACAGACACACAGATCACCGTCCAGCAGTCCAACACACAGACACACAGTTCACCATCCAGCAGTCCAACACACAGACACACAGATCACCGTCACAGACACACAGTTCACCATCCAGCAGTCCAACACACAGACACACAGATCACCGTCCAGCAGTCCAACACACAGATGTTCTTTTTATTTAATTTATCTTGAAATGTTTTTAAGTTTAAATATTAGCTCAGTGAAGCACTTTAAGCACCAACAGTTTTTCAGTAAGTTACCTTTCTTGTAGAATTGTACTTCAAATAAAGAACGTTATGTTGACCAGATTGTTAGTTAATCATTTACTAGTCAATATTGCCTATATGAAAATTTGGGTGCACCTAACTTTTGTGCTGGTGCACCTAAGAAAAAAAGTTAGGCGCACCAGTGCAACCAGTGCAAAAAGTTAGTCTAGAGCTAGGGCTGTGCGATATGGACAAAAAATATAAAAATATATATCACGATTTTGTGATTTTTTTTTCGATTTCGATTTTAATCACGATTTTGACACAAACAGACATGCTTTATCTTACACATCTTGTTTTTGCACATCTTACTTGTCTTGCACATCTTGTTTTGCACTTTTCTTTATTCTATTACACATTTTACTCTTTATTTCTTTTTTTTACCTATATATATATATATATATATATGCTCTTGTGTGGTGTTACTTTTATATAATTTTTATTCTTTGCACTGTCCACTGAGCGGACCTGATTTGATCTACATTTCACTTTTGATTATACCCTGTATAATTTATCATGTGACAAATAAAGAAATCTTGACCTTTACAGTTATAAATGCATTCTGTGTGAATTTGAAACATATTTCCAAAGGGAACCAATTAGACCTTTCCCAAAAAGTTGTAACATGTCTCTAGAAAAGACAAATGGCAAAATACATATATATATATATATATGTGTGAGTAATCAAATCCAACAAAACAAGATGCAACCAGAGCATGTGAGCGAGCGGAGCGGTTCAATATTCCACTCTGTGTGCGCTCCGCTCAGTCGCTCACGGCCAAAGCAACGCCTCCGCTAATGTTCGCTCACGCTCACCGGTAAACCGAATCCGCTCAGATCACGCTCACATTAAATGTCTCCAGTAACGTTAGGCCTATTTATTTTTTCCTGTTTATAGTGACATTATTGAATACATGTCTCAATTAAAGCAGTAGTCCGATAAGAAAAGGTTATGTTTCAGAGTGAAATTGTTCATTTAAATTAGGGATGTTAATTAACCTTTAACCAACCGATAATAATTTTGACCCATTAATACAATCAGTTAAACGGTTTAAATTCACTTATTTATTTTTTTTGTAGTAATTTATCAAAATATTTTAAAAGGTTTGCTGCATGGTTAAAATAAGCTACACGTATAAAAAAGTTTTTTAGAGAGAGCGAGAGAGAGAAAAAACAAAGTAGCCTATAAGTCGCATTTTATTATTTCATTCAGAAAAGGCCACGCAATTACAAACATTATAATAAACACTGTAAACATAGCTAGGCAATTTTAGTTCCCCTCACCCCACAACAAATCCTTACAATTAACAGTAGGCTAGAAAATAACAAGAATTAAAAATAAGAAGCTATAACGACAAACCAAAACTAATTATTTTAGGCTAAAACAAAACTGAAACCAATGTTGGGTCTCTCCTTCAACACAAAATCAAATGTTCCTGTATTCGCGGTATTTAAATGTCAAAATATTATTTACCTTTTATTTATTTACCCTTACAACATCCACATAAAGTGTTTTGCATAACTTCACGGTGGTACGGTGATAACGCTAAACAGCACAGATTTGACTACATATTTAAACAGAGCAGTGTGTTTTTCCATATGTTTGACCGGTTGTTTTTATAATGATAATGAACAGGCTGCATTGTGAAGGTAGAATGCTTAAATGTGTGCGCATGCGCGCTGGAGCAATCACTGGATTTATTCCCTCTTCTAACAGTGGAAGCAACTCCTCTTGGTCATGAAGATAATCGGAATTGTAAAAGGTCTGCTTTTATTTGTGTACATAAACAATAAAAAAAATTATCTTTGCTTTTTTGTAAAATAAGAAAAAAATAGAATGCATCTTTCTGCCGTCTGCTTTAATTTTGCGCAGCACAATAATGAACAAACTCTGCATACTCTAAAAAACACTGGGTTCAAAACAAACCAATTTGGGCTGGTAAAGAGTACATTTGGGGTTAATTTTACCCAGTAAATTTGATTGTTTATTTAACCCATCTTTAATGGATGATTTAACTCAGCTAATGGCTTTATTCGTTTCTATTAATATATTGGCTTTTTTTACTTTATGCATGAAATAATATTTACAGATTAACTTAAATCCTCTAAACTTTTGTAAAATACTCCAGACGTGATAACTTCCTTTATTTCTCATTTGCTTGTTTTTATAAGCTATAAGCCTACACATTGCCTATTTAATCTCGTTTAACAAACATTAGAAGTAAAGATTAAACATTAAACCGATGTAATTCACGAGTAAATGGACCACTCTGTAATTGTGTTTCCACCGTAACGGCGCTGGCTCTCACGCCGAGCTGGAGTCGTGTTCGGCGGGAACTGATCACGGATCAGACCGCCGCTCTGCGCTTCACTCATGGACGAAACGTACTGCGATTGCCTTCATAACCTGACCAAAAACAAACAGTCAACAGCTCTGAGGACATGTTTTAACATCCAAAGTATTTCTGTTCTGTATCTTTATAAATATAATTGTTTATTTTATGCAAAGCATCAGACTCTTAATCATGCAATAAGACCGACGGCCTTGACGGCGTTCGCTTATTGATTCACACGAATGTTGCTCTGCATAGATTTAAACAATATACTGACAGAAACAATTTTATAAATAAAATAAAATGTACACAAACTACCCAAACACTGAACAAATAACCCAAAAAAATGAACCAAAAGGCTGAACCCAGCATCTAGGTGAATTAAGTTGTTCTCTGCTTGCAGAAGTGCTGCAGGTGCGTGATGTGATATGATATGATCAGGTGGATCCTCATGTTCTGTTGTTTGCTGCTTTTTGCGCATGTAAAATTAATCCCCGAAAAACAGATGCTAGTATTTTTAACGGGTCACAGACACTTATTCTTTTTAATTTAATTCAGTTCTATAATATTTGTCGGTTAACGGTTAGGAAAAATAACCGAAATGAACATCCCTAATTTAAATGTATAACCTTTAAAATCTTAATTTAAAACGTGTCTTGTTTTGATGCCACTTGGAACATTTGCGTAAAAATTAAATAACTGAAAAGTATCGTTTCCATTAAAACAACGCTTCATATTCAAAAAACACAAGATGAAATGCAGATATAGAATTTCACAAAATACTTATCAGGCCCATGAAAGCACACACAAGATGAAATGCACTTGACAAATAATTATTTCGTGGCGTAAATAAAAGAAACACTTTCTAAAATTAAAATAGACCAAAACTGCGGGAAAATGCGGTCCATTAAAACGTGTCAATCTTCACAGGATTTTAGAATTTGCTTTTAGAAACATTAGCTTAGACAAACTATTGCTTAGCCTATTCCACAGATTCTGGAATTAACAAATTACCAAAGGGGCATTTTGTGCTGAGCGAGCGGCGCTGAGCGTATGAGCGAGCGGAGCGGGATCTTCAGAAAGACGCTCTCTGCTCTGAAGGAAATATGATCGCTACTCCCCGCTGTGTGCTCTGCATGCAACATGCATTTTTTTGGCCACCAAGTCCTTATCCTGTTCTGAACTCATCTTCCCTGTTTCTTTAGCATACTATCTGTCTGTATGCCCGGTCTGTTCTGTTCTGCTGCATTCTGATTGGTTCGGATAGCATACTGCAGGAGGTTAGGGCTGGGGGCGCAGAAAAAAAATCGAGCTATAAAGCGATTTAGAAATCGCGCAATCTCAAATCGCGATTTTATTTCGATTTCGATTAATCGCACAGCCCTATCTAGAGCCCTGCAGTAGTCCAGGTCAGATACACACAAATCCCTGTCCAGTAGTCCAGGTTACATACACACAGATCCCTGTCCAGTAGTCCAGGTTACAGACACACATATCCCTGTCCAGTAGTCCAGGTTACAGACACACATATCCCTGTCCAGTAGTCCAGGTCAGATACACACAAATCCCTGTCCAGTAGTCCAGGTCAAAGACACACAGATCCCTGTCCAGCTCACAGACACACAGATCACTGTCAGGCAGTCCAGCTCACAGACCACTGTCCAGCAGTCCAGCTCACAGACACACAGATCCCTGTCCAGCAGTCCAGCTCACAGACACACCGATCCCTGTCCAGCAGTCCAGGTCACAGACACAAAGATCCCTGTCCAGCAGTCCAGCTCACAGACCACTGTCCAGCTCACAGACCACTGTCCAGAAGTTCAGCTCACAGACACACAGATCACTGTCTAGCAGTCCAGCTCACAAACACACACAGATCACTGTCCAGCAGTCCAGCTCAAAGACACACAGATCACTGTCCAGCAGTCCAGCTCAAAGACACACAGATCACTGTCCAGCAGTCCAGCTCAAAGACACACAGATCACTGTCCAGCAGTCCAACACACAGACACACAGATCACTGTCCAGCAGTCCAACACACAGACACACAGATCACTGTCCAGCAATCCAGCTCACAGACCACTGTCCAGCAGTTCAGCTCACAGACACACAGATCACTGTCCAGCAGTCCAACACACAGATCACTGTCCAGCAGTCCAGCTCACAGTCACACAGATCACTTTCCAGCAGACCAGTACACAGATCCCTGTCCAGTAGTCCAGCTCACAGACACACAGATCAATGTCCAGCAGTCCAACACACAGACACACAGTTCACTGTCCAGCACAGCAGTCCAACACACAGACACACAGATCACCGTCCAGCAGTCCAGCTCAGACACACAGATCACCGTCCAGCAGTCCAGCTCACAGACACACAGATCACTGTCCAGCAGTCCAACACACAGACCACTGTCCAGCAGTCCAGCTCGCAGACACACAGATCACCGTCCAGCAGTCCAGCTAACAGACACACAGATCACCGTCCAGCAGTCCAGCTCACAGATCACCGTCCAGCAGTCCAGCTCACAGACACACAAATCAATGTCCAGCAGTCCAGCTCACAGATCACCGTCCAGCAGTCCAGCTCACAGACACACAGTTCACCGTCCAGCAGTCCAACACACAGACACACAGTTCACCGTCCAGCAGTCCAACACACAGACACACAGTTCACCGTCCAGCAGTCCAACACACAGACACACAGATCACCGTCCAGCAGTCCAACACACAGACACACAGATCACCGTCCAGCAGTCCAGCTCACAGACACACAGATCACCGTCCAGCAGTCCAGCTCACAGACACACAGATCACCGTCCAGCAGTCCAACACACAGACACACAGATCACCGTCCAGCAGTCCAACAGACACACAGATCACCGTCCAGCAGTCCAGCTCAGACACACAGATCACCGTCCAGCAGTCCAGCTCACAGACACACAGATCACCGTCCAGCAGTCCAGCTCACAGACACACAGATCACCGTCCAGCAGTCCAGCTCACAGACACACAGATCACCGTCTAGCAGTCCAGCTCACAGATCCCCATCCAGCAGTCCAGCACACAGACACACAGATCCCCGTCCAGCAGTCCAGCTCAGACACACAGATCCCTGTCCAGCAGTCCAGCTCACAGACACACAGATCCCTGTCCAGCAGTCCAGCTCACAGACACACAGATCACTGTCCAGCAGTCCAGGTCAGACACAGAGATCCCTGTCCAGCAGTCCAGCTCACAGACACACAGATCACGGTCCAGCAGTCCAGCTCACAGACACACAGATCACGGTCCAGCAGTCCAGCTCACAGACACACAGATCACTGTCCAGCAGTCCAGCTCACAGACACACAGATCACGGTCCAGCAGTCCAGCTCACAGACACACAGATCCCTGTCCAGCAGGTCAGCTCACAGACACACAGATCACTGTCCAGCAGATCAGCTCACAGACACACAGATCGCTGTCCAGCAGTCCAGCTCACAGACACACAGATCCCTGTCCAGCAGGTCAGCTCACAGACACACAGATCACCGTCAAGCAGATCAGCTCACAGACACACAGATCACCGTCAAGCAGATCAGCTCACAGACACACAGATCCCTGTCCAGCAGTCCAGCTCACAGACCACTGTCCAGCTCACAGACCACTGTCCAGAAGTTCAGCTCACAGACACACAGATCACTGTCTAGCAGTCCAGCTCACAAACACACACAGATCACTGTCCAGCAGTCCAGCTCAAAGACACACAGATCACTGTCCAGCAGTCCAGCTCAAAGACACACAGATCACTGTCCAGCAGTCCAACACACAGACACACAGATCACTGTCCAGCAGTCCAACACACAGACACACAGATCACTGTCCAGCAGTCCAACACACAGACACACAGATCACTGTCCAGCAATCCAGCTCACAGACCACTGTCCAGCAGTTCAGCTCAGTCACACAGATCACTTTCCAGCAGACCAGCACACAGATCCCTGTCCAGTAGTCCAGCTCACAGACACACAGTTCACTGTCCAGCACAGCAGTCCAACACACAGACACACAGATCACCGTCCAGCAGTCCAGCTCAGACACACAGATCACCGTCCAGCAGTCCAGCTCACAGACACACAGATCACTGTCCAGCAGTCCAACACACAGACCACTGTCCAGCAGTCCAACACACAGATCACCGTCCAGCAGTCCAGCTCGCAGACACACAGATCACCGTCCAGCAGTCCAGCTAACAGACACACAGATCACCGTCCAGCAGTCCAGCTCACAGATCACCGTCCAGCAGTCCAGCTCACAGACACACAAATCAATGTCCAGCAGTCCAGCTCACAGATCACCGTCCAGCAGTCCAGCTCACAGACACACAGTTCACCGTCCAGCAGTCCAACACACAGACACACAGTTCACCGTCCAGCAGTCCAACACACAGACACACAGTTCACCGTCCAGCAGTCCAACACACAGACACACAGATCACCGTCCAGCAGTCCAGCTCAGACACACAGATCACCGTCCAGCAGTCCAGCTCACAGACACACAGATCACCGTCCAGCAGTCCAGCTCACAGACACACAGATCACCGTCCAGCAGTCCAGCTCACAGACACACAGATCACCGTCTAGCAGTCCAGCTCACAGATCCCCATCCAGCAGTCCAGCACACAGACACACAGATCCCCGTCCAGCAGTCCAGCTCAGACACACAGATCCCTGTCCAGCAGTCCAGCTCACAGACACACAGATCCCTGTCCAGCAGTCCAGCTCACAGACACACAGATCCCTGTCCAGCAGTCCAGCTCACAGACACACAGATCACTGTCCAGCAGTCCAGGTCAGACACACAGATCCCTGTCCAGCAGTCCAGCTCACAGACACACAGATCACCGTCCAGCAGTCCAGCTAACAGACACACAGATCACCGTCCAGCAGTCCAGCTCACAGATCACCGTCCAGCAGTCCAGCTCACAGACACACAAATCAAT
The DNA here is from genome assembly GCA_027564155.1 of Gymnocypris eckloni scoliostomus. Lineage (NCBI taxonomy): Eukaryota > Metazoa > Chordata > Actinopteri > Cypriniformes > Cyprinidae > Gymnocypris > Gymnocypris eckloni. The sequence continues at coordinate 11,109,148 of CM050426.1, read as the reverse complement.
GTCCAGCAGTCCAGCTCACAGATCACCGTCCAGCAGTCCAGCTCACAGACACACAGTTCACCGTCCAGCAGTCCAACACACAGACACACAGTTCACCGTCCAGCAGTCCAACACACAGACACACAGTTCACTGTCCAGCAGTCCAACACACAGACACACAGATCACTGTCCAGCAGTCCAGCTCACAGACACACAGATCACGGTCCAGCAGTCCAGCTCACAGACACACAGATCCCTGTCCAGCAGGTCAGCTCACAGACACACAGATCACTGTCCAGCAGATCAGCTCACAGACACACAGATCCTGTCCAGCAGTCCAGCTCACAGACACACAGATCCCTGTCCAGCAGGTCAGCTCACAGACACACAGATCACCGTCAAGCAGATCAGCTCACAGACACACAGATCACCGTCAAGCAGATCAGCTCACAGACACACAGATCCCTGTCCAGCAGTCCAGCTCACAGACCACTGTCCAGCTCACAGACCACTGTCCAGAAGTTCAGCTCACAGACACACAGATCACTGTCTAGCAGTCCAGCTCACAAACACACACAGATCACTGTCCAGCAGTCCAGCTCAAAGACACACAGATCACTGTCCAGCAGTCCAGCTCAAAGACACACAGATCACTGTCCAGCAGTCCAACACACAGACACACAGATCACTGTCCAGCAGTCCAACACACAGACACACAGATCACTGTCCAGCAGTCCAACACAGACACACAGATCACTGTCCAGCAATCCAGCTCACAGACCACTGTCCAGCAGTTCAGCTCAGTCACACAGATCACTTTCCAGCAGACCAGCACACAGATCCTGTCCAGTAGTCCAGCTCACAGACACACAGTTCACTGTCCAGCACAGCAGTCCAACACACAGACACACAGATCACCGTCCAGCAGTCCAGCTCAGACACACAGATCACCGTCCAGCAGTCCAGCTCACAGACACACAGATCACTGTCCAGCAGTCCAACACACAGACCACTGTCCAGCAGTCCAACACACAGATCACCGTCCAGCAGTCCAGCTCGCAGACACACAGATCACCGTCCAGCAGTCCAGCTAACAGACACACAGATCACCGTCCAGCAGTCCAGCTCACAGATCACCGTCCAGCAGTCCAGCTCACAGACACAAATCAATGTCCAGCAGTCCAGCTCACAGATCACCGTCCAGCAGTCCAGCTCACAGACACACAGTTCACCGTCCAGCAGTCCAACACACAGACACACAGTTCACCGTCCAGCAGTCCAACACACAGACACACAGTTCACTGCCCAGCAGTCCAACACACAGACACACAGATCACCGTCCAGCAGTCCAGCTCAGACACACAGATCACCGTCCAGCAGTCCAGCTCACAGACACACAGATCACCGCCCAGCAGTCCAGCTCACAGACACACAGATCACCGCCCAGCAGTCCAGCTCACAGACACACAGATCACCGTCTAGCAGTCCAGCTCACAGATCCCCATCCAGCAGTCCAGCACACAGACACACAGATCCCGTCCAGCAGTCCAGCTCAGACACACAGATCCCTGTCCAGCAGTCCAGCTCACAGACACACAGATCCCTGTCCAGCAGTCCAGCAGTCCAGCTCACAGACACACAGATCACTGTCCAGCAGTCCAGGTCAGACACACAGATCCCTGTCCAGCAGTCCAGCTCACAGACCACTGTCCAGCTCACAGACCACTGTCCAGAAGTTCAGCTCACAGACACACAGATCACTGTCTAGCAGTCCAGCTCACAAACACACACAGATCACTGTCCAGCAGTCCAGCTCAAAGACACACAGATCACTGTCCAGCAGTCCAGCTCAAAGACACACAGATCACTGTCCAGCAGTCCAACACACAGACACACAGATCACTGTCCAGCAGTCCAACACACAGACACACAGATCACTGTCCAGCAGTCCAACACACAGACACACAGATCACTGTCCAGCAATCCAGCTCACAGACCACTGTCCAGCAGTTCAGCTCAGTCACACAGATCACTTTCCAGCAGACCAGCACACAGATCCCTGTCCAGTAGTCCAGCTCACAGACACACACAGTTCACTGTCCAGCACAGCAGTCCAACACACAGACACACAGATCACCGTCCAGCAGTCCAGCTCAGACACACAGATCACCGTCCAGCAGTCCAGCTCACAGACACACAGATCACTGTCCAGCAGTCCAACACACAGACCACTGTCCAGCAGTCCACACACAGATCACCGTCCAGCAGTCCAGCTCGCGACACACAGATCACCGTCCAGCAGTCCAGCTAACAGACACACAGATCACCGTCCAGCAGTCCAGCTCACAGATCACCGTCCAGCAGTCCAGCTCACAGACACACAGTTCACCGTCAGCAGTCCAACACACAGACACACAGTTCACCGTCCAGCAGTCCAACACACAGACACACAGTTCACCGTCCAGCAGTCCAACACAGACACACAGATCACCGTCCAGCAGTCCAGCTCAGACACAGATCACCGTCCAGCAGTCCAGCTCACAGACACACAGATCACCGTCCAGCAGTCCAGCTCACAGACACACAGATCACCGTCCAGCAGTCCAGCTCACAGACACACAGATCACCGTCCAGCTCACAGATCCCCATCCAGCAGTCCAGCACACAGACACACAGATCCCGTCCAGCAGTCCAGCTCAGACACACAGATCCCTGTCCAGCAGTCCAGCTCACAGACACACAGATCCCTGTCCAGCAGTCCAGCTCACAGACACAGATCCCTGTCCAGCAGTCCAGCTCACAGACACACAGATCCCTGTCCAGCAGTCAGCTCACAGACACAAGATCACTGTCCAGCAGTCCAGGTCAGACACAGATCCCTGTCCAGCAGTCCAGCTCACAGACACACAGATCACCGTCCAGCAGTCCAGCTAACAGACACACAGATCACCGTCCAGCAGTCCAGCTCACAGATCACCGTCCAGCAGTCCAGCTCACAGACACACAAATCAATGTCCAGCAGTCCAGCTCACAGATCACCGCCCAGCAGTCCAGCTCACAGACACACAGTTCACCGTCCAGCAGTCCAACACACAGACACACAGTTCACCGTCCAGCAGTCCAACACACAGACACACAGTTCACCGTCCAGCAGTCCAACACACAGACACACAGTTCACCAGCAGTCCAACACACAGACACACAGATCACCGCCCAGCAGTCCAGCTCAGACACACAGATCACCGTCAGCAGTCCAGCTCACAGACACACAGATCACCGTCCAGCTCACAGACACACAGATCACCGTCCAGCAGTCCAGCTCACAGACACACAGATCACCGTCTAGCAGTCCAGCTCACAGATCCCCATCCAGCAGTCCAGCACACAGACACACAGATCCCCGTCCAGCAGTCCAGCTCAGACACACAGATCCCTGTCCAGCAGTCCAGCTCACAGACACACAGATCCCTGTCCAGCAGTCCAGCTCACAGACACACAGATCCCTGTCCAACAGTCCAGCTCACAGACACACAGATCACTGTCCAGCAGTCCAGGTCAGACACACAGATCCCTGTCCAGCAGTCCAGCTCACAGACACACAGATCACGGTCCAGCAGTCCAGCTCACAGACACACAGATCACGGTCCAGCAGTCCAGCTCACAGACACACAGATCACTGTCCAGCAGTCCAGCTCACAGACACACAGATCACGGTCCAGCAGTCCAGCTCACAGACACACAGATCACGGTCCAGCAGTCCAGCTCACAGACACACAGATCACGGTCCAGCAGTCCAGCTCACAGACACACAGATCCCTGTCCAGCAGGTCAGCTCACAGACACACAGATCACTGTCCAGCAGATCAGCTCACAGTAGTGCTGGGCGGTATACCGGTTCATACCGGATACCGGTGTTTATTTTTCTTACGATATGAATTTTTAAAATACCGCAATACCGGTGTCATTTAAATAACGTTTGAAACGCGACACTGTTAGAGAGGGGTCACTTTTCACTATTGTATTTTGGCGAGGATACAGCTGTATGTGTTACTATGTGAAAGTTCAGAAACTGAAGCACTAGTAGAATGTGATGAGAGAAGAAGTCATCCACAATATCCACATTGACCGCCACAAATATCCACCGTCCGCTGCATCAGCTCCTGCGGCTCTCACAAACTAAAGTTCTCCGTCGATACGACGGATTCCCGTCAATTGCAGGGTTCCCGCCTTCTTATATTCACTTTTCATCATTTTAAGACCGTAAATACACTTACATTTCTCAAATAGTGTTATAAATGTCTTGATTTTAGCTTGAATAGGTCTTAAATGAAGGAAAGACGAGGTGCATTCAGTCTGTTGAGGGGGGTGTGATCAAAGCCTGGAGTGGATTAAAGCACGTTCCTCTCTCCACTCTAAGCATTCTGTAATCACTCCACTCTGGATCCACTCCGGGTTTTACATTCCCGCTCACGGAGAAAAAAAAACTTCTCCGTATTCACAATTTAAACGTTATCGGGGATTACTGAGGGGAAAGAAACATGTAGGAATCGTGTAGCACACTGTTGTTGTTCTGCGGAACACCAAAAATCATCCCCGCCTCGGCAAACAACATAGTAACGCCACTCGCATCATTCAGTCGGGTTCTTAGCAGAGAACACCGAGCAGAACTTGAATTTTGGCACGGGATTGCGGCTATTAATAATAATTATACTCATTCCCGCAGGTTCCGACAGAATGCATCACATTTGCACGTGCTTTTGATTCTTGAGCTCACTCATGCGCTCTTAATTTCTGTGCGCCCACAGATCGCGATCAGGAGACCGCTTTTAATAATTATAAGGGGAGTTTGCAAATGTGATATATTGATTTAATACAAAAGATCAATAAACAAGTACTGCATGATTTTGTTCTATTTCATCAACGAAAATAGTTCAAAATAAAGTAACAGCTGAGCCGTTGTGCATCACTAAAAGCTAATTTATATGTAAAACATTAATGTCCACATTAATCTATGACTTTAATTGCACTCATGCCACCTCTGAGCCTCATTAAACGTCTGAAAATATATCCACAAGCCACTTTTGTGTTCTTCTGTGCCAAATTATACAAATATTTTTTTATTAATACTAATTTCATGATTGGTAACTTATTTGACGTATTGTACTTATTATATTGTTTTATATATAAATGTTAAAAAGCTTATAAACATAAATTTTTGAATTTGAAGTAGATGAAAATTATGCCATTGCAAAGGTAAAAATAAAATACCTCTGTAAGTCACTTTAAGGAGTCAACGTCACCTCGTATTCGGAAGGCTAATTTTTTTTATCAGAATTTTTTTTTATTGATCAGAAGGTAGGCTACTCCTAAATGTTTTTAATTAGGAGGACAAGCGCTCCTAATTACAAGAAAAGCACCGCTCTTAAACTGTGATTGTGACTGTAGCTGTATGGCTGTGGAATGGGTTTGGCCGAGGAAATATTTTCAGTCAAAATATTTTTTTTTGCTTTAACCCCTGTATTTAGTGTGGATTTTTTCTACAATATTCACTCATCATGACACTAAAATATTGCATTCTAAGCCAATCTACTGCAGTTTTTCCTCAGTCAGTAGAAAATGTGGTTAACACCCGGTCATGCATGAAAAAAAAAATACCGTCATATACCGTGAAACCGGTATAATTTAGAGAAATACCGTGATATCAATTTTTGGTCATACCGCCCAGCTCTAGCTCACAGACACACAGATCCCTGTCCAGCAGATCAGCTCACAGACACACAGATCACTGTCCAGCAATGGAAAGATTATCTATTCAGATTTCAGATGATGCATAAATCTCAATTTCACAAAATTGACCCTTATGACTGGTTTTGTGCTCCAGGGAATTTAAACTGGACATGGATAAGAATCTGAATTTATTTAATTCCAGCGATACCCAGATCTCTGCGTGCATGCTTTACACGTGACCCGTGCTGCAGAACGAGTGCCGATGTGCACTTATGATGAGGTAAAAAACAGCCATCTTCATCCATGATTTTGAAGGTCTTTTAATAGAGAATGTGTGTCACTGACCTGCTGCTGTGGAAGCGGTGAAGCGGGTCGGTCCGGTGACACGAGGACAGCTGGCAGCCCAAGTCACTGACGTCCAGCGTGGCATCTTCACTGAAGTTCCCTCTCTGAGACAGCAGCGGACACGGCTCTTCAGGAGCCAGGAACTTCTCGTAGACGTCCTCAGACATCTGGAAGCTGCATCACAAGAGAATGACCAACTAAACCTGCGTATCGCTTTAATAAGCTGTGCATCTCTCCAATCTTGAGAGATCTGCATCTGGAACGTATCCATTACACATGGTTAAAGATAGTAAGTGTACTTGCAACAACAAATACGTATCCCATTGGGCTGCTAATTAATACTTTTGCAATATTTGATGTGGATGTTGTATCGAGGACACAAATGTTTGACAAGCAGCACAATGATGATTATAGACAATATAGCCAAAGATGACACGCCACTGAGCTGGAAGTTACACTGTTATGTATTAAACAGCAGCCCAACGGGACACCAGTCATAAGCAGCACTGATATATTTGTAGCAATAAACAATACATTGTATGGCTCAAAATTATACATTTTTATTTTATAACAAAAATCATTAGGAAATTAAATTCTCAAATATTGTCCTATCATAACAAACCGTACATCAATGGAAATATTATTGACCCTTATGACTGGTTTTGCCAGGGCCACACACACACACACACAACACACGCAGATACACAAGCAGACGCAGACGCAGACACACACGCACGCACGCGCAGACACACGCACACAGACACACGCACGCACAGACACACACACACACACACACACACACACACACACACATTAACACAAACACACACAGACACCCATTAACACAAACACACAGACACACAGACATACACACATTAACACACACACACAGACAGACACCCATTAACAAACACACAGACAGACACCCATTAACACAAACACACAGACAGTCACCCATTAACACAAACACACAGACACACACACACACAGACAGACACCCATTAACACAAACACACAGACAGAGACACACACACACACACACACACACACACAGAGACAGACACCCATTAACACAAACACACACAAACAGACACAGACAGACACCCATTAACACAAACACACACACACAGACAGACAGACAGATAATTAACACAAACACACACACAGACACACACACACACACACACACAGACAGACAATTTATTAATATAAATATACACAGACAGACACCCATTATTAATAACACACAGACACAGACACCCATTATTAATATAACACACACACAGACAGATAGACACCCATTAATATAAACATACACACACACACACCCATTAACACAAACACACAGACATAGACACAAACACACACACACACACACACACACAGACACACACACACACACACAGACACACCATTAATACAAACACACAGACACACATACACACACATAACACAGACACCCATTATTAATATAACACACACACAGACAGACACCCATTATTAATACAAACAGACAGACAGACACCCATTATTAATAATAGACAGACAGACACCCATTAATACAAACACAGATAGACACCCATTAAATACAAACACACACATAGACAGACACCCATTATTAATACAAACACACAGACACACACACACTAGACAATTAATATAAATATACACACAGACAGACACACACACACACAGACAGACACCCATTATTAATATAACACACTAGACACACACACACACACACACATACACACATACACAAGACACCTATTAACACAAACACACACACACACAGACAGACACCCATTTATTAATACAAACACAGACAGACACCCATTATTAACAAATAGACAGACAGACACCCATTAACACAAACACAGACAGACACCCATTAATATAACAGACAGATAGACACCCATTAACACAAACACAGACAGACACCATTTATTAACAAACACACACACAGACACCCACATTTATTAATAACATGAACACAAACACACAGACACACACACACACACACACACATATTATACACACACACACATACACAGACACCCATTATTAATAAACACATACAGACACACACACACACACACACAACACAACACACACATTAACACATATTATTAATTAACACATAAATATTACACACACACACACACACACACACACACAGACACCCATTTATTAATATAAATACACAGACACATACACACACACACACACACAGATAGACACCCATTAACATAAATACACACATACATACACACACACACACACACACACACATAGACAGACACACATTAATATAAACACACAGACACACACACACACACACACACCAATTAACACAAACACACACACACACACACACACACACACACATAGACAGACACCCATTAATACAAACACAGACACACAGACACACACATATACACACACACACACACACACATTAACACAAACATAGATACACACACACAGACAGACACCCATTAACACAAACACACATACACACACACACACACATAGATAGATAACATTAATATAAACACACACATACACATACAGACAGACATATTAATATAAACAAACAGATAGACACATATATTATTAATATAAACACACAGACAGACACCCATTATTAACAAACACATATAGACAGACACCCATTAACACAAACACACAGATAGACACCCTATTAACACAAATAGACATAAATATATATTAATATAACACACACATATATATTAATATACAAACACACACACATATTACACAAACACACACACACACAGATAGACACCCATTAATACAAATACACAGACACACACACACAGACAGACATTTATTAATACAAACACACACACATAGACACATTTATTAATATAAACACACACATACACACACACAGACAGACACATATTAATACAAACACACACACACACACACACACACACATTAATACAGACCACACACACACACAGACAGACACCCATAAACACAAACACACAGACACACACACAGACACACATTAACACAAACACACAGACACACACACACACACACACACACATACAGACACACGCACACACACAGACAGACACACATTAACACAAACACACAGACAGACACACACACATTAACACACACACACACACACCCATACAGCTGTATTGTGTATTCTATGCTAACGTTAATAAAGAGAGCTAACGTTAGTCAGTGGGCCGCATGTAAACAGACTCCAGGCCTAGCTCTCTCATTCATCTGTTAGTCCTAAACACCATCACCACAGTCTCTGTTGAACAATCAATAACGTGTGTCGTTCATTTAGTCGGAATATAACGAGTAACGTTACCGTTACACATATTCATTATTTTAGCAACTCGGATCTAATGCTAGCAGCGCTTAGCCTTCTCTGTAACCGCCTGCTAGCGGCTCTCTGAGCGCGATAAACACCGATGAAGGATCATATTAGTGTCTATATTTCACACATACCTGTTGTTTGATCTGTTTTAGGAGTTTATTACGAGCGGCGTAAACATCGGCTCTCTCTCAACCCTCTTCCGCTGATGACGTCACGCGCATGACGTCACGACCCCAGCTGGCGTGTCCTCTTCTTCTGTGGTTTTGTGGCGCGTCACGTCCTGAGCAGCCGATCGCCACCTGGGCGCGTTTCAATACTTCTTGCGAATCAGCATCAAACTGCAAAAGTTGTTGTTTTTTATGGCAGAAAAGGCTGCCAAAGTACATGCATGTAGAAACGGTGCTTTGCAGGTAATGTCACCTGTTTGTACATAATGTTATTTTCTGTACTTTTATCTTTGGTGCCTTGGCATTAATAAAAACAAAAAAAAAGGCTACCAAAGTCACGTGCTTTCAGTGAACGAGGCTTCGCTACGTCACAACTGTTTCGAAGCTCACCGAGTCGTCTTCTTAACGAGACATTTGTGTAATTAAAAGGATGAATAGTTTAGTCTCTAACTGACCTGTGCATTCAATCAAAACAAGCCCTGCTAATTAATATTAATTATACAAATAAATCACATATTATACAGACACTTCATTATTTGAATTGTTCTGTGTATTATACTATACTTTCAAGATGGTATTTGCATGGGGTTTGTAAAACCTGTGTTGTTGTATTTACACAGTTTTGACCAGCAGGCGTCACCAGTGAATCACTGAATCATTTGCAATTGATTCAATTGAGTCGAGTCTTTAAAAAGAATTGTTTCTCCCATCCCTAGTGACAGCACGTTTATTTACGAATTAGTTTATTATTCCCTCTTCTACTCTTTCAATGAAAATTATATTTGTACACACACATGTATGCCAAGCAATATCTGTGTTACAAGTTACATTTAGCATAGTTCATTTTAACTTTGAAGTCCCGATTCGCGATACGAGCTTTGAAGTCCGGTTCTGAATCAGATGGATTTATGATGTGCATTGTTAACAGATTACACTTACATTAAAAGTACAAAGTCTATTAAGTGCAATGAACTTAGTAGTTGAGTGAAATTAACCCATAGCTGGATCTACTTCTCAATGTTTATGCTTGTGACGAATCACGCAGGTACTGGGTTACTCCGCAGCGGCACCTACCCGAACCAGTCTAAAATAGTCCGAATATAAACACTCATTATAAGCGTACAGTAGGGAATCAGGACAAGACACAAACACTGTTTGGTGTAATCGGTTATGATATAAATTAAACTGCTGCTTTAACTGTATTTGTATGAAGGCAGCAGGTCTGAAGTGATTCATCTTCCCGTCCAGCAGGAAGCGCGCGCCGCGTCATCAGCTGATGAGGAAGAAGACGGTCATCGGGGGAAGATGGCGGACTCGGTGAGTGTGTTCGGAGGGAGAGCTCCTGCAGAAGTGGAGCAGCTGGCGAAGCATCTGAGGACTCTGGACAGAGACACTTTCTCACAGATGCTGAGCGGTCAGTCTCGGGTCCGATACTAACATGCGGCTCATTGTGTTTAATACTGGGAATATAAGGCACTTCCATAGCTGTTTGCTTAATGTAAATATGCGTTTAGGATGCTTTCATAACTTTAATTACAGATTACATCGTTTGTTTATTATTATTGTTGTTATTGAATGCATGGTAATCACTTTATTTTCACTGTATATATATATATATATATGATTGAACATGGGTGGAGCAAGAGTGACTTTGTATTGTGGGAA